>JAVCKV010000892.1:0-27289 GCA_032274145.1 Herpochondria borealis | reverse complement strand
TGGAGCACATCGTCGCTTATCCTTTGATGCTCTTTTTCTTGGACAGGTCTGGGGAGAACTCCTTTTTCGCGCCACTGGTGGACATGCCGCTGTGGGGGCCGTGACTCCCTACGTCTTAGACCCATCTTTTTCCGATGTGCGCTTGATGCCAAAGGAAAAAGGACCAATTGCCCTGATGGGAACCCAAGAAGGGACCATAGGCGTGGGTTTGATTGGTGCCATGACGACCTTGCCTGCACCTACACTTGGCCAAGACTGGTCCCAGGTGCTCGAAAATCCCCAAAACCCAGCCTACCTCAAGCTAAAAGACAGCTTGAAAAAGCTTGGAAGGGACATTGACGTTCGTAATCGAAGCCGATTCACATGCGTGGACTACCATCCTGACATAGTCACACTGTCCATATCCGCCTGATTTCTATCTTCGCTGGAACGTTCTGCTTGTTCTTAGAGCCTTCCGTATCATGCCCGACTTGTTGGCCTCGGCCTCACTCAATTCACTCGCTCTCATCGGTAATACATGTACAAACACGAGCAGTCATTCCACATTTGATGACAAGCAATATCTCTAAAACATATATATAAATTTTAAACCTTTGGCGTTGCGTACATTCTATAGCTGGCTGGCCATACTGCAAAAAGGGCGCTTTCGTCATTCATACATCGAGAAACCCCACGCCCAAACTGACGCCATCTGCAAGCGGGATATTGCTAACGACTGTTGGACTCAGAACGCACTATACTACATGTGTAGGCTGTAATTGGGAGCCATCGCCCCATCCGAGATTCCCTGACGCAGTAGCAACCACACTTGCTCGTTTTGAAGTCATTCACCATAAAATCCTGGCTACCTCTCTACTCTCTAGACCTATCCTGTGTGAACAAACTTCGAGAGATGAAGACAACCAGATAGTCTAACTGTACCGGTACGATTACGATACCCTGAGACTCCCAGAGGCGTAGAGAGAGGCTAGGTTGTAGAACGGACGGCAGTGGCTCTGGTAAACACGACCGTCTGAAATCTAGTTGTTTTGAGACATTTTGAGGCGCTGGATTCTCACTTTTTGGCCACAACATCAACATTATATCAGAATTTATGCTTTGCCACAATAAAAAGGACAGACATTTTGTTGACGAACGCATCGCTTTGCTTGCTAACATCGTCCTTACGATGAGGGTAGAATGCAATCTCAATCCTTTCTCGTCTTTGATCAGCAGGTTGGTACTTCTATGTCTTTTGGCCTTGTTGCTGGGGTCGGCTACTGCTGATCTGTGCGAGGTGGAACCAATTCTAGACACGCCAAGGACAGATCCAGCCCCTATTGGTGCACTTCAAGATGTGACGGTTCCAGGTGTCACTCTCGAAGGTCCTGCAGCACCAGGCAAGCGTGTTCGACAGGTATTGAGTGACTACATGCAGCTAGCGAATGGCAAAGAATGTACACAAATCCATCACTTGCTCTACCTACCTTCCGACTGGCAACCAACAGGAAAAAAGTATCCCATCATTGTCGAGTATGCTGGAAACAGGTGGCGTTCGTCTCGAGGAACAGTAGAGGGGAGTAGTCTTGCATATGGAATGACTGCAGGTGTTGGTTCCATCATTATTTCCATGCCCTTTGTGGACACTGCATCTGGGCGAAACCAAGTCACATGGTGGGGCAACGTCGACGCCACTCTAGACTATTGTCAACAAGTCGTCGCGGATGTTTGCGACAAGTATGGCGGTGACTGTGACAATGTATTCTTGGCTGGATTCTCGCGTGGTTCCATTGGGTGCAACTACATTGGATTGCACAATGATGAGATTGCAAAGTTGTGGAAAGGCTTCATTTGTCACAGTCACTACGACGGGGTGGCATCGTTCAAACCTTCTGGGTACCAAGATCGTCTAGCACGCTTGAAGGGACGACCTCAGTGGATCAGTAACGAGGGCTCGACTGACAAACAGGAAACTTATCTAAAGACGGCTGCACCCGGCGGCGATTTCACGTTTCAAGCATTACAAGCTGGGTTTGGACATACAGATCAGTGGACTCTGTACAATGTGGCTGAGCGAGATGCGTTGCGACAATGGTATCAGCGGGTACTCAGTGAAGGATCCACTGCTGATGATTGGTGTCAAGAAATGTCGGACAAGTTGGGAATCAACTACAAGGTTGGATGGGGAAACACACCGCCAGGTCCAATTCGTCAGGAATGGTGGACTACTCGTCAATGCAGAACCTGTCAATCGTCCAGCTATGATTGGAAGGATGGGAAATGTGTTCCAAACTGGTGTCAGGAAATGTCTGATCGCTATGGAATCAACTACTACGTTTCGTGGGGTACTGCACCGGGAGGGCCCATCCGTCAAGAGTGGTGGTACGAGCGAAAGTGTAACACCTGTCAGTCTGGCTACTACATCATGGAGGGCAACATCAAGTGTCAACCTGGATGGTGCCAGGAAATGTCGAACAAGTTTGGCATTAGCTCTGGCTCCGGATGGGGTACTGCACCTGAAACTGTACAGAAAGATTGGGTCTTGAGAAAGTGCAGAACATGCAAGCCAGGCGACGAACGATTTGAAGGTAAATGCCGTGCGAAACAACGTCGCAGACTGCACGATACTAGCGCTATTATGCCAGAGATGGTTTGAAGTTGAAGCTGGCAGAGGCTCTCCAAAGCGTTATATATTTTATGATAAAGTGACCCGTTGTTACGAGAGCACACCTTCACATGAGCGTTTTGAAGGAGTAGTACGCCACTTAGTGGTGCACTCAGGTGCCTATGCGCATCCGATCAGAGATACCACGGTGCTCTCCTCCAAACGCTCGTCCTTGACTCGGGTGCCTATGCGCATCCGATCAGAGATACCATGGTGCTCTCCTCCAAACGCTCGTCCTTGCTTCTGCGGCCGATGTCGCTCTCATAACGATCAAAGCGTCGTCTTTTACTTCTGTGGTAACATCGTCGATCGTCTCTACGAGTCTCTTCGATCGTGTAATCGTGACGTCGATGAAAATCCACGTGGCTTGCAAGACAAAACCTATCCGCATCTTGATTGTATCGACCCATGGTGCTGCTGTCTAACGATGCCACGGAGGACAAAAAAGTGGGTGGTCCGCACCGAGCTTTTTGGCCGGAATTCTGGCTATGACTATAAGTCAAGGAAGTGCTAGTCCTGTTCAGTTTCCGTACGGACTCGCCATCTCCGTATGTGACGTTTCTACCCAAAAAGTCTGTCTCCCCTCAGAGATGATTCATAGCTTTCAGTAAGCAATTCCAACCGCCTTGCCCACAACGGTCGTATCGCCAACATGTTTGACCATGTAGTTTGCAACATCAGCTCGTGCAATGGATGCTCCACCTGGCACGAGACCATCCAGATTTGTGCGATAGATTCCAGTAGGATCGCCATCGACCAGTCGTGCGGGACGAATCAAGGTCCAATCTAGACCGGATGTCATTACTTTTTGCTCCATCCGTTGTAGATCGTCGTAGGGATTCTTGAGCATGTTTTGAAGCAAGGGCTTAAAGACGTACTTGACAAAGAACTTGTCGTTTGGATCATTGATAAATCCACTGGCAGAGACACCCATGAATCGCTTGACACCATGCTCCTTCATCGCGTCCAACACATTTGCAGTACCCTCTGAATACAATCTTGTTGGCTCGCGGCTGTTTCCTACGCTCAGAACCAAGAGGACAGCATCATGTCCGGCAAGAACAGTAGAATCAAGCGACAACACGTTGCCCTGAACGATATCAAGATTCTCTTCTGGCTGCAGTTTGGATGGTGTTCGCACAATGGCCGTCAAGGAATGCCCTTGTGCCAATGCGAGCTTGACAATGTGCCGACCAATGCCTCCAGTGGCACCAAATACCGCCAACTTCATAGTAATCGTTCAGCAAGATGATGTTACGTGCTTGTAGCGATGAATGGCGACACGCACAAGAAACGATCATACGGAGTGGGCGATTTGGCAACCGAAAGACGACATTGTGGCGTTATCACAGCTGTTATACATCCTTTAGCACGATCTCGAGCTCCACCAGTGTTGCGAGCTCCCCACAAAATGGTACCTGCATCACTTTTTTGACACAGGGCCCCTCGTTCCCTCTCCTTGAGCTAGTTACCATACATTGCTTTCATTCTCAACTGGATATTGATGCCGCCTTTGGACCATTGCATGAGGTCTTGTGGTAGCGCTGTGGCGCTCTCGTCTGCAGATAGACATCTGGCGACTATTGCTGCTGCTGCTGCTCCTCTGTAGGAGTGATCAGTGATGGAGTCTTGGGAGCGAACCGTGGTGTCGATAGACAAGTGCACTGTTGGTGACGACTGCACTGGCGATGGCGAAAGACTATGGACGGAGAAGACAATGGATGCATAGAACTAGTCATGGAACCTGACGGTGCCCTACTGATCATGGATCTTGCCGCTGGTGACGCAAGTCCATCGTGATGGTGTCGTTGATGATGACGCACCATGACTGCTGGAGATGCACCCCTCATGACAGGTGGTGTAGCAACCGCTGGAGAAGCATGTTCTGCCGTTGAGTACGAGCTCGTCAGTTTTTCTTGCGTTCGACGCTTCTCGAGAGAATACAAGTGTCCGAGGTGATCGACGTGTGGCTGCTTCAACATCATCAGTCAGGAGTGAGCAAAATATGCCTTCCAAGGTTGGTCGTGCCCGCCATGCTTCAACCAGCGGCAGCGAAGAACCCAAGACCAAGAAGACAAAGAGGAGTGGCAGAGGCTCGCGATGAGGCGAAAATATCTCAGTACATATCGAGTTGAGGTGCGGAAGATATTGACAACTGATTCCTCAGCACGGTGGCTTGTCTCACAGAAGAGCTGGTGGGGGACAAGATCGGTTCGTACTGTAGATAGTGATGTAGTCTAGCTAGACTCTCGAGCTCTATCATACGAGCTCTTTTCCGTGTTTAGATTGTGATCTTGGTTCTTGGATCTGTCACGGCGGCAGACTGGCGATACTCTTGACAGGAGAACCCCATCACACCATCACTAGCTTGCTTATTCATTCTTGACACTGTGGACGGAGAGCGAGTCGCGGTTTCAGAGCTCAAGCGAATTCGATACAACGCCGCCACCGTGCGCCTCAACAAAAGTTGTGATGAGAAAAGGAGCACTCCGAGGTGCAGTGCGTGACGGTAATGTCGAAAAGGTCTGCAAACTGCTAGACTCGAGGGAACAACTCACACAAAAGGATATTGATGACACCGACAAATCTGGTTTCACAAGCTTGATGTATGCAGTATTCTATGGTGGCGAACATTCTGTTCGCCTTCTTCGGATACTTTGGTGGAAATACCAGGAGTGTGGCAGCAACATGCGACAAGTTCTCCTGAAGAAGGACGGATACGAAGATAATGTGTTGATGTATGCCCTAATTCATGGGAATAACAGAACTCTTGATCAGGTGATTGAATTCTACCAGGAGGAGTTTGGCAGAAACGAATCATTCAAGAAGCATGTGCACCCCACAATCGATTGGAGTAGAGTCCGTGCCGATGCCGAAAACAAGAAACGAGTACTGCGAAGAGCTTTCTACGAGGATGCCGATACTGCTAATGAGAGGAGACACAAGGCTGGCACTGCAAAGGCAACAAGCCAGAAGACTTCATCAGCGGCTCATGTAACACCGACAACGGTAGCTTCTACTGCAAATCAGGCATACCAACGTATCCTGCAAAGGACTGATGACGGAGGTAAGGATGGTTCAACATCATCGGCCAATGACCAACCAGCCAATGATCGTCCTGAACAGCACGATGCAAGAACCAGCGACAGTGACGAACCCAAGGCAAAGAAGACAAAGAGGAATCGCTCATCGACTGCGGCCGAAGCAGCCGTTCCTGTGAAAGCGGAATCATCAGCAGACCTGCCAACGGTCATTTATATGCTCTCAGAAGACGAGGAAGAAAAGAAAATGGCAGCAACGACCGACGGTGATGGTGCCACAGAGGTCGAGACACTGCGGAAGGAACTTGCTGCAAAAGAGAAAGAAATTGAGATGCTCCGGAAGGAACTTATAGCATCGAAGAAAGACAACAAGAGCCTGAAGAAGACAGTACAGGGAATGTCAGCAGCTACGCAAGCGATGCAAGAAATGATTCAAGATGATGACGAGGATTCTTAGAAAGAAATGCCCTCCAATAACTGCCATGTGTGTGCGTGAGATTCTGGTTTCTTTTTCGAGATGGCTGATGCAAGCGATGGGCAGTTTGTGATCTACTACATCATAGTGGACTAACATTGTCGCTACTCTGGATGGACGGAGGTGTCACCTAAAGTCTACTACAACCAGAACGGTACCATGCCACTAACTTCAAACAGACATCAAAGAGCTGATGAACTCCAGGGGAGTTGAAGGAATACTGGGAACTGCTGTGCTTGGACGACAAGGAAAATGCTTGCACGACATTTATGCTCAGAATGAGTTAGTTTTCGATAGTACCGAGAGAAACCAAAGAACACAACTCCACGCAGCTTAGACAAGAGTGACAGCCATCTAAGTCGGTGGAGGTGTGATAATGACAACCTCCTAGCTACTGCATGTTGGAGTGCAGCGGTTGTAGAGAGGTGCGCGACGAGGCGAAAAGATCGCAGCGGAGGTGCGGAAAGATCCAAAAGATCGCAGTTGAGGTGCGGAAAGAGAGTTTGACGAT
Source organism: Herpochondria borealis (assembly GCA_032274145.1). NCBI lineage: Eukaryota > Rhodophyta > Florideophyceae > Ceramiales > Ceramiaceae > Herpochondria > Herpochondria borealis. The sequence goes on along the minus strand of JAVCKV010000892.1, from coordinate 20,618 downwards.
TCTTCGCCACAGTAACTTGAGACTGCACATAAGCGGGAGGACAATAATATATCATGTACAGTAGGTCTAGAGGTCTAGCGAGAGCTAGTTCTGTATCTATTGCGCTTCGTCTGCTGGCTTGTAGCCTCGAGCTCCAAAAGGCGAGCTCCCCTCTCACCACACCCAGCATCACATGTTCGAATATACTCGATCCGACTATGACATCGTCGACACAACAGCGGCTCGTCGTTCCCTCCTCTTTAAGCTAGATGCTTCCGTACATTACAGACATTCTCAACAGAGGAGAACGATTCAATCTGACGACAAGTGATACAGCACCGTGTATCAACGAGAATGAGGAATGGAAAACTTCGACTGGCTACTGTGTACAACAATGGCAATGAAACGGTTCGCAAACTGCTAGACTCGTCGGAAATCAGCACGCAAGAGGATATAGATGACGCTGACAAAAACGGTATCACGAGCTTCATGGCTGCAGTGAACAAAGTCATCATCCTCCGTCTACTTTGGGCGAAATACAAGCAGGTTGGCAGCGACCTGAAACAAGTGCTACTCAAGAAGGACCGATGGGGGGATAATGTGCTGATGCATGCCATACTTCATGGGAGTAGTAGAACTCTTGGGCTGGTGATTGAGCTCTACCAGGAGATTTTTGAAAAGAGCGAATACAAGAAACGCATACACCCCACAATCGATTGGGACCGCGTCAACGAACAGAAACGACTACTGCGCAGCGCTTTCTACAATGATGATCACACTTGCAATGCGACGATAATCGAGGATAGTACTGGCAATGTAGCAAACGGGGATTCTTCAACAGTGGCTGCTGCTGCTGCTGCAAATCAGGCATACCAACGTTTCCTGCAAAGAAAAGATGGGCGTGCTGAGGCTGGTTCGCCACCCAGCAACCAAAAGATGTCAGCCAAGGCTCGCCACGCCCAAGCCAGCAGCGACGAGCCCAAGGCGAAGAAGACAAGGAGGAATCATTCATTGTCTGTGGTCGCAGCATCCGTTCCTATGAAAGTGGAATCAGCAGACCTCTCTACTGTTGCTTCTGGGCTGTCGAATGATGAGAACGACGAAAGTATGCCAGCAGCTACCGCCAGCGCAACGGAGAACGAGAAGCTCCGCAAGAAACTTGCTGCTTCCCAGAAAGAAAACAAACGTCTGAAGAAAGCACTGAAGGCAATGTCAGCATCTGCAAGAGCAATGACTGCATCTATCCAAGCGATGCAAGAAGCAACGAAAGAGATGTTTGAAGATGACGAAGAGGGTTCTTAGAAGAAACAGCCTCAATGACACTATGGTAGAGCCACCTCCGGCTAGTCTCTTCGCCTTTCTCTACTGCATACACCGGGTTCTGTCGTTGTCGCCTCCACGACGGTCATAAGATCTTCCTTTAGTATTTCCTTTTTGTCCAACACTTCGTCTCCTTCGTGTCCGCCTGGTGTGGTTCTGCCCTCAAATGTCAGCGGCAGCCACAGTGTTCAGAGCGATGTCTTGTAGTTATGTTGATGATACTGCTAAGAAGCACGGTCCAGCTGCGTACAGTTGTGTGTACTACTCATTGCTAGCGGATACCAAAAGATCTCATAGGCTCCAGGGGGTAGTACAAGAAATACTGGAGACTACGTAGCGTGCACGGGATGTATACCCATGGCATATCGTCTAGCTACGACTTTGGTGCCTTGTATGCCGGAGTGATTCCGAAGTAGAAAACACAACCCTATTGATTCGACGATGACGAAAGTGCGTGGCGAATATTTGTCGGAGGAACGAAGCAACAGTGGTGGTCTGGTAATGCTACGTAGGAAGGTAGAAAGATCCAAGAGATCCTAGAGTCCAAAAGATCCCGCCTGACGTACTTGTTACGGAAGGCGCACTACAGGTCGGTTGAAAGTCTATCAAATGGTTGGCGGCGGTGCGTAAAATGCGACTGAATAACGAAGCCGACGAGGCTGCAGCTTAGGTGCCAAATTTCGCGCTGCGCGGAGGCGCGGGAAGTTACAAACATGTCCTTCATCTGGTAGAGACTCTACAAAGTGGCTAGTGGGAGGATAGCATAGACCATGTAAGTAATAATAGACCCTCTAGCTGGTCCATCACCTTCGTCTCGAGCTCTACGAGCTCTAGCTCGTTGCGCGCGGCATGATGTTTTGGGTTTTGGAGTACCCACAGATTCATTCTTCATTCAGAACCATCGTTAACAGAACAGTGGCACATTGCTTGTCGTTATCTCCTTCTCCTTGTGCTATTGCCCATGCTAAATTGCATGCGTGCACTCTTAACAAAGGGGAAAACCACACAGTGTCAAAGTTCTCTGACGGAGGCCGTGTCTCAAGAAACAATGAGAAAAGGAGCACTCGGGGAGGCCGTTTGGAGTGGTGACGTCGAAACGGTTCGCACACTGCTAGACTCGTCAGAAATCAGCACACAAGAGGATGTTGATGACACTGACAAATACGGTTTCACAAGCTTCATGGATGCTGCGGAAAAAGTCGTCATCCTCCGTCTACTTTGGCAGAAATACAAGGAGGTTGGCAGCGACCTGAAACAAGTTCTCCTCAAGCAGGACAGGGACAGACGGAATGTGTTGACGCACGCCCTACTATTTGGGAATATGGAAGCTCTTGAGCAGGTGATTGAATACTTCACGGAGGTGTTTGCTAAAAGTGAATACAGGGAACAACTCCACCCCACCATCAATTGGGTCAGTGACTACGACAAAGAGAAGAAGCGACTCCTGCACAGGGCTTTCTACGACCATGATGCCCGCCACATTTCACATGGGAGGAGAGTCGCCCAGGGAGTTGAGGCTGGTGCTGCTTCGAGCAGGGATACTTCAACGGTGGCTGCTACTGCAAATCAGGCATACCAACTCCTCCTACAAAGAAGGGATGGTTCGCCAACCAGCGACCAAAAGATGTCAGCCAAGGCTCGCCACGCACAAGCCAGCAGCGACGAACCCAAGGCGAAGAAGACAAGGAGGGATCATCCATCGACTGCAGCCGTAGCAGCCGTTCCTGTCAGCGCGGAATCAGCAGACCTGTCAACCGTTACTTCTGGGCTGTTGAATGATGAGAACGACGAAGGTACCGGCAGTGCAGCAGACTTCCAGAAACTCCGGAAGGAACTTGCAGCTACCAAGAATGAGAACAAGAGTCTGAAGAAAGCAGTGAAGGCAATGTCAGCAACTAAACAAGCGATGCAAGAAATGATTCAAGATGACGACGAGGATCCTTAGAAGACTTTCCCTCGAATGGCTCTGCTGAATATGGAGGTTTGATTCGGGTTGACACGAGTGATGATAAGCGAAATGATAACATAACAGGGAGTCTACCAATACGAATACTCATAGACATCAGTCCCTATTACATCAATGAAGTAACTGACAAATTGAAATAACGCCCGTAGAGTCAACTCCACACGTCTGTGTGAAGGTGTCTTTGAAGTGTTAGTGTCCGAACCGCCAACACTCCTGTATTTGTGAGGATAGCTACGGACAGTGGACAAGAGTTTCGAGGAGCTACAAGACTCAATGACTCGCGAATACATATACGCTGTGTCCATGTCCCAACAACCTGGTCACGTACAAGCATGTACATGCGTCTGATCGACAGGCTGGCATGATGATGAGTAGTATATCATAATGTAACCGAGGGACCTACAAATCGTGTTGGTAGCACCATTGGCGATGTGCCATTTTCTGACCACATCCAGTAGAAACAGTGTGTCCTGCACGCATCTACTGCATTCACGAACAGAATGAGAAGCGCCAACAGGTTCGCCATCCATGTCGCTTGTGCTGGTTTGAGAAACCACCAGATATCACTGGTGTACAAGAATGCGCTTGTGATGCTGGACCTAAAGTACCATGCAAGATATAACCGAGAAAAGTGCCTGCGAAGCACATTACTGCTGTAGCTTGCTTGACAGCACAGAGTTGTGATGCTACAGTCCACTTCAATCTGAAATCCACGAATGGAACTATTCCTGGAAGGAAACCCGGATATACGTATGGGCACCTTACCGATACATTCTTTGTGGCAATAGCAACAAGAGAAAGCTTGCATAAGCCCAGAGTGAAGTATATCTGGCCGGGCTAAATAACAAGATTCGCATGACCGCGACGTACTCCCACGACCAACCTCAGTAACAGGGAGAGCCAGACCGACCGATGCCAGCGTTAGATTTTATGCCGCCGGTCCTCTCTCGAAGACAACGAAGTACCTCTAATGGATAGATCGAGTGGTGTCCTCAACATTACTGATGTGTTTAGTGATGAACAGTGAATTCTACAGCTCGAGCAAGCAGTTGAACAACGACCGTCTCGTCGTCACCAACACACTACACCGTACCGCAGCTCAAATATATTGAATTATAACTAGGATCCACATCTGATATGTGTACACAAGATTCATATCACAGGGCAGTCACGGTTTGGAAACTCAGGAAACATACGACGCTCTAGACCGACCCTACATAAGACCCAGGTAGGCGTACATGGTATGACAGCAGCAGGCGATTCACAAACCACAGGGGCGTCTGATCTTTCTAATGATCACGATAAAGATGGATGGGATGCTCGTGTTGCGCATTTAATGTGGATGATACAAGATGCTGGAGATTATTCATATCACAGGGCATTCGAACTATGCGACGGTCGTCTGGACTCTACATGATATACCAGTAACAGGCGCTCCACTAAATCAAAGGTGGCATCTGATCACAGAATGATCATTGGATGGGATGCTCGTGTTGTCACTCACTCACAGTCGTGTCTAGCGACCGACTAACCGCAGCGCAATACTCAGTTTGTGTCGTGGTAAGGTCTGACTAAGACGAGTTGTGGAGGAAACAATCTTCATTTGTTGCTAAGTGATCAAGATGCTTGGGTCTCTTTCATAGCGCACACCATTCACGGTCGAGACCACACTTATCCTAAATGGTCGCGAGTGTATTTGTGAGATCTTGCGAGGGGCTAAATGTTAGCGAACTAGAGGCCAAACATGGTTTGATAGTCCAGTCACGAATTTGATACAATCTTTGAGATGGTCAGAACCGTGTATTGGAATTCAGCACCAGGATCTACGTGTGCTCGTGGATCTTTAGTTCGCAACATGGATACTATCTGCCGAAGAAGCTAACTGAACTCATAAATGCATTCACAACAGATGATACATGGAGCGGCATCTGATCTCTCGTATTGCCCATGCTGGTTCTAAATGACCTTTATTCGTAGATATTATGGAGTATCTATTGTTGATTTGACCATAGTCTGTTTGAATTGGGGCGCCGTTGCAGGATTTATGCGTCAAAAAAGCTAATGACTTCTGTTGGCGATCGTGGTGGAACATACGGAACATGATACGAAGGCGCATCTTTCTGCCCAAGGTGTCATACGGATGTCGTGCATAGAAATGCACAAAGCACGGACATCTAATTTGTAGAAAGAAACCCTACCATCTGAATCGGTTAGGCGGGAAATTTTGATTCGAGCTAATCTTTTTTAAGCCGACATGTACTCGTGACTTCTTTCGATCCCGAGAGGACCGTGAAAGGACCGTGCAATTTTTAGATGCACCAGCTGCACCAAGTCAAGATTTGGAAGGGACTCATTATTTCTTTCAGCTCACAGTCAGCTCACAATCAAACCAAGTCACTCAATTGTATCAATCTCATTCTCCCAAAACAATCTCAGCTACCATGATGTACCGACTACTCCTCGCTTCCCTCTTCTTCACAGTTGCATCTGCAACCAAGACTGTCAAATTCGAATTGAACCTCGACGACAGACCCTCCGAAACTGGCTTTGAATTGCGTGGTCCCATGCCGTCAACGGCTCTTGTGGATCACGCCCAGTACAACGACTTGACCGGGGGCACCATCGAACGAAGCTACGAACTAACAGAAGGAAAGTACTACTACCTGATGCTCCTCGATTCTGCCAAGGATGGCATTGACGGGGGCAACTTCCAAATCTCCACCGACGGCAAGGTGCTCAAGGAAGGGGATGGCAACTTTGCCCACGGAAAGGTCTGGAACTTCCTGGTACCAGGAGGAGCAGACACCAAGAAGAAGCGCAAGAAGATTCTGAGAGGATCTTCACAGTAAGATCGCACGCTACTCCCATCTTTCATATCGACGTACAACGCCAGTGTGCGTCATTCGATTTTGTACCATCATCCCTTCTGTACACTACAACTACAACTCCCCCCTCTGTTAAAAATCTAACGCGTTAATAGCACCGTTCAATCAAGAAACATTACTACCTTCCCTTAGCATACGCATAGATAGAATGACGCTATCTGGCTGCCTGTCATTGCTCTCTCTAGCGTTGATCGCGCAGCTCCACAAGTGACGATTAAATATTCAAAAGAACCCTTATACGTGGCAAGTCATTGCGTTCTTCACGGTTCTACTTGGTAGTTCTACTCTTGAAGAGGGCTTGCATCCACAAGCGACACACATCGTTTCTGCATGGACTACAACACTGCATCAGTTGTAGCACGCAACAAGCAGACGGAGTTGCTAAGCTACAACGCTACAACAACACAGATCTAGCTGGGTCTTAGATTTGCTCTAGTAGATCTACCGAATTTTCAAAGACACGGCGGACCGGTATTCGCGTTCACAGCTGCTTTGCTGGTGCCACGATGGGGGCTGGGAGGGTATCTACACAACAACAGCATTAGTTACAGAATGATCTCGATTGTTCTTTGTTCATGGCGTTGAGGCAGAAACATTTCATTTCCCGCGAAATCCAGATTGCGTTCGAGACTTCCTCCAACTGGTCCTCCAACTGCCGCCACAAGATCAAACTTCACGCCAAAAGCGAAGGGCCTTGCCCTCCAATAAGATCTTTTGGCATAGAGCGCCCACGAATCTTTTGATAGTATCTTGGCCTCATTTTTTATCAACAGTATCATTCCTGTTAGATTTTCCATCGGGTGCATGATACATCTCGTGTACCGGTGACCACCTGCAGCTCGCTACGCAATGTCGTATCGCATGTCATGCATCCACAATGTCCATAAGATTCTCATCTGTTTATGGTCTGACTAAAAGGACGTTGCAGTTTCACAACAGAAATGTGCAAGTGGTTCGGTTTAGAGCCTTATGGATAAGGTGTGTTCCCAGAGGTTCCGCCTCGTTGAAGTCGACGACATTATTGATATGCACCAGATTTAAGCGACCCTCCGCCAAACCGACTGACTCACTCTTTCCATGCTCGAAACACCTTCATCCGACGCGACCTTTTATATCTCTGGCCTCATTTTTTGGTCGCAAATCACATAGACTGTATCAACATTGACTCGATAAGTACTCCGCTAGATTTTCCATCGGGTCCGTACTGGTGATTCACCTAACCAGACCTTTCACTATCAATTCCATTGCATTGGATAAACCTAACAATACGAATGGACTGCCCCATGTCTGTGATTGGCCACTTGGTCAATAGAAGCGTTCCTTTCTACTCCGAGTGCATTCTCTCCCTCCAACGCCTTCAGGTCTAGTTTCGAGGTTGTGGTGGCAGTTTTCGTTCCTACACACCGAAATTTTCATTCTTGTAGCAGTTGAATTGCCTGGAGTGAGCAAGAGGCGGTGTTCTGCAATTTGCATGGTCTCTATTTGTTAGATATTTTATTATGGAAGGGTGATGCGGTCCATCTGTTCCCCGTCAAGAGCCTCTTGGGTCGTACTAGTACTGCGACAGCCTTCCTACATACTGACGCGACCACACCGGCTGTTGCGTAGCGTTCCGAAAATTTCATTGCTGGTACCGAATCAATCATGGCTAGAGACTGTTGGGAGTCTACTCGTAGTCTGCCACCTGATGAGGTGATTGGGTTGTTCCGCAATTTACATGCTCTCTATTTGTTTATTATAAATGTTGTCTTGCAAGCAGTCCGCAGGACGGCTGCACGCCCAGAAACGCTTTGCTGCGGTGGGATACCCAGCCGGACGACAGGTTTGATTGGGCGTTTGGCTGGCATGGGGATGGCATAAATCTCAAGCAAAGCTCTAGTAGGGGCATCGTTGGTTGTTTCGACTTCAGGCGATTGTCAGCTGCGCTCCGGTCTCGGCCCAACGCCGTCCCTTCAGAAAAATTTGTTCTGAAATTTTCAGAGAGGACAAAAAGAAGGTTCCAGCAGATCCGTCAGTACGACGGATACACACAGAACTAATGACATAGCATTGCCGACCCTCACTCACTATGTAGTAACACAAGAGTGGACAGTGTCCGTAGAAACCAGCAACCCTGGCAATGGAGATGTCTACTGTCTAACGGTATTCGTCTCACCTTTTACAGTATCACGTCCTGCTCAGTCTTGCGGGGTGGCAAGTCTATAAGTACAATCACGAAAGGGATCGGTTGTCATACTCACCTAGACCTCTTGGACTTCCAAAACCCTTAGTCGACAGACAGAACTGCATTACTACATTGGTGGCCTAAATCTGAGCAATCACGAGCAAGATTCGATTCGTACTCTCTGCGGTGGGCAATTCTCTGACATGGATTTTCACGCAGTGTAGAGTATGTGCAGCATGCTGACTCCCTGGACAAAACTAGTGGGCCCCCCTAACCGGCAGGATAAAGCTCCTCCATAGATAATCGCGTAGTCTGCCTCCATGAGTTCGCACCGTTCGAGCTTGTTGCTCTCGCCCACCATAGACGATGCCAGGAAATCAGCTTCAACTTGGCCAAACACAATATTTTTCTCCATTGATGAAAGGGGCTATGATTCTTACCCATAGGCTGCCGCCGGTTGCTTTCCCCATACGGTTACACTCGCGTATTGTCTCGTCGTCAGAGGCCGGAATGGAAGAACCCGGACTGGATCCGTCACATCCATGCGCCGTTCGTCAGTCACACGCGCCGCGATGGCTGCGGGCATAAAAGACTCCTCTCACTTTTCTTGTCAGCAAGTCACAAATTGTAACCCCGCCGAGTAAGCTTTCGGTCATCAAAGTCTCACATCTCATAGCCACGATGATGGACCGTCTTCTCTTTGCTTCCCTCTTCCTCATGGTGGCATCTGCGACCAAGACAGCCAGATACGAAATAAATCAACCCTCCGAGTCGGGCTTCACGACAGCAGTTGCATCTGCAACCAAGACTGTCAAATTCGAATTGAACCTCGACGACAGACCCTCCGAAACTGGCTTTGAATTGCGTGGTCCCATGCCGTCAACGGCTCTTGTGGATCACGCCCAGTACAACGACTTGACCGGGGGCACCATCGAACGAAGCTACGAACTAACAGAAGGAAAGTACTACTACCTGATGCTCCTCGATTCTGCCAAGGATGGCATTGACGGGGGCAACTTCCAAATCTCCACTGACGGCAAAGTGCTCAAGGAAGGCGATGGAAAGTTTGCACATGGCAAGGTATGGAACTTTCTGGTACCAGGAGGAGGAGTGGATGCCAAGAAGAAGCGCAGGAAGATCCTCAGAGGATCTTCCGCACGCTACAGCTGATACAAAGAAGCGCAAGATTCTTCTGAGAGGGTCATCTGAATCTAGGCACAGCATGTCCATCCTCATTTCCCACTTTGGATGTGATTTTACACCATCTTGTACACTACACGCTACGAATTTCAAATAAGGATTAGACGTAGCTACCGTTATGGAGAAACACAGCTACCTCGTTAGCCTCTCTGGAGGCTTGTATCCATTGATATAGTGTTGGTATCCCACCCAAGAGTACAGAAGCAAAGCCTGAAAGATGCAAGTCGTTGTTCGCGTTTCACACCGTTTGTGCTGTCTTTTGAAAGTGCTCACAGAACCACGAAGGTGATGCAGCACCACACAAGCCACGTCATTTCTAAAAGCAAAACGCATCGCTCGTCTGCCGCAATTCCATAGTTATGCTTAGGATTCACAAATGCACGGTCGCGGTGTAGTTGGTGCTTTGGGGGGCGGTGTAGGTAGGTGGTGCTTCTGTTCTAGATTGGGAGACACTTCCATCGGTGAATATCTCGTCTCGATCATAGCTCGTCTATCGCATTGGGAACACGGTCGTTCGACAGCCATCAAGCTAGTACTACCACATTGTATTACGGGATCCCTCCAAGAGGACCTCAGTGCCCACACACAGATACAGGACCACGGGCGAAAAGTCTCTCCAGCAGGATTTTTTCGCTCTTGAGATATCTCGGCCTCATTTTTTGGTCGAGCTTTTATCACAGAAGATTTTCCATCGGGGGTCCCTTTCGTGTTAGTGATTCAACCCCACTCTCCACATGTCGTGTCGCATGAATGTCATATCTGTAATTCTGCAAATGAAGTTCGTTTGGTCGTTCGTACTGCTGCTTCCTTCACATTCCTGAGAGCACACATCAAGACCATTTAACCATTCCGACCTTCCTTCTATCACGACGTCTACCTTACCGCGCCGAGAGCTTTCGCATGGGGAATCAATCGTACATGTAGATGCTGTGCCAGCTGTTCGACGGAGAAAGCGCTGCGCTGCATCTGTGCAGTTTCGCAAAACGGAATGCTGACGAATGCACATCATGTTGGCAGGTTACCTCATTATATGCCAGCTGTCACGATAGGGACTCGACTCAATCTTCTGAAATATCGAGACAATCTTCTGAAAAATGTCATACTCTGTTCTTGATCAAAATTGTACTTATCGCCTTGCTAGAAACTACAGACTGATTGGAACCCAAAAAATGCTGTCAGCTTGACAAGGGCACCGCAAAAATCCGAGCAACGCGAGGCTCTCCGACTTGCTTTCCCACACACTTCTTGGAAGTACAATGTACGAAGTATATTCTGCATCAGATAACCACCCAGTGGGTGACGATATGAGAACCTGGTCACCGGTGCATGCCCAATAATGATGGGATGTAGTATCATATTCTATTTCTGCTCTGTCCTCCAAGCATAACTCTTGAGGTAACCAATCAATCTTCCAGTATCCAACCACGAAAGGGTTCGGCTCCCATGGCGCACTTATCTCCCAGCGGATATTAACGCATCTCTCCTAGATCCCGCACCACCTCAAAGGCGGCGGCAGGAGTATCCATCACCTGCGTACATCATGGTGGATGGGTGGCCTGATAAGAAGAGCTTTTAACAACTCTCCCCCCAAGGACATTGCGTGGTAGTCCCAGCCCTCCACAATGATTACCGCGGCGAACTCTGAACTTAGAGTTAGTGATGTCTTACCAAGCTTGATCTTGCTCGCATTCCTAAGTGATGTTCTTAGAGAGGTCAGTCACAGCAATCATGATTCAACCAGCACGAGTGATGTGCTCGACGAAGGAGATCGTAGAAGTGCAGAAAAGACGAAAGACCATCCCTATCGCGAGGCGGGCTGCTGCTGGTAAGCACATGCCGCTCTGTTCGCCAGAGCCGTGCTCCTCGTGTACCTACTCAGCAGTATGTCAAAAGTCAGTTGTCCCAAACCGCTGAAAGCGTCATACGCCCATTGTCTTTCCCTGTTTCTTTGCATTTTAGGGACGAGTGTAAGTTGTGCCGAGGGTGCATTCAATGTGGATTGTGGCTAGTGGCACGTACAGTAACAGTGAGGGATTGTCCTCAGATATATGTACTGGTACTAAATACAACACCACTGTCCTGCAACTGCCGCCGCGCGCAATTTGAAATTATCATACTGCCACGGATACATTCGATCTTACTGTATTCGTATGCAAGCAAATATGATCTTCTATCATCATGACCTCCTTCCTGTCCCCCCTTCGTCAAGCGACTCTCCCGATTCGTGGTGTTGACAAGGTCTTTTCAATTCATCGCATTTACAAACAACTCGAGGTGATTGATTCTTGCTGTGCGAGCACCAATGACTGGTTGATTCGTTGCCACGCTGGTCGTTACGTACCGATAAGGATTTGCAGATTAGATTGGTGGTTGCACTAGCTTCCTATAATGACATTTTGTACGGTACAGATGTACATTTAATTCAAGACCTCGTCTTCACCTACCTTTGGCGGTCTAGTTTATTGAAGAGCACGAGCTCCATGGGTACGCGGCTGGTAGATACAAGATAGCCACCAGCTCTCTCTCTATACGTAGCTACCAAGCAGTGCTATTCTCTGGAGAGAGATTCGCTACTCTCTGGAGAGAGATTCACCGTGCGCCAAAGTAGTATAATATCATCCTCACATTGGAAATACCTCCTGCTTGTTCTGGTCGACGTTCGTTGCAAACAAAGCAAGACACTTCTTGATGGTCACTTGTGATTGAAGTGCGGCTTCTAATAGCTTGTGTCTATACTACTACTGTCTGTACTAATTCACGTGAGGTCATAATAAAAGAGAATATTCATATTCCAGTGTGTCGCCGCGGCAAAAGGTTAGTCCTCCTTCTCATCATCAATCATAATAATGTGAGCTATAATGTGATTAGGAGGTTCTCACTATCTCTAAAACAGAGATGTGCGGACCAAGCTCTCCAGATTTACAAGACTGGTTGACAGCTTCCAATAAATAATCATGGTTTTACTTTTATGTCGCAATGACCTCAAGTAATGTAGAACAAGAGACATTTTCGTTCCTTACGCGACTTTCATAGCCTTTCATAGCCTTTTAGCAAGCTTTCAGATTAGAATGACCCAACATCCCGCAACACTTACAGCGTGTCAAAGATAAAATTGATAAAAGCTGCCAGTACCGAAATCACCGACATCTGAATAGTCTGATCTGTCGAGCGGTACTCGCCGGAAACAGTGGCGAAATGGTCAAAGGGGGGGGTTTATGGCACTCGCATTGTCGTAAATGCACGTAGTGAAAAACCAGTTTGACCTCCTAAAAAGTCAAAATGTCCTCTTCCACCCAAGTGACGGCGCTAACCTTTGGTGTGATAACTCACAGGGGGAGAGTGTGTGCTCTATCTGGCTTCATAATCTGGGCATTCCGGTGTGTTCCCAAAGAAGACTTTGCCTTGCGATCAACTCTCTCGTTAACACTCACTTCTTGTCATATTCAAAATCTCATCTGATTTTAGAAGTAAGAAGAAGCTTAGCAATAAACCATCAAGGATTATTCAATCATGAGCAGTAGTACTACATCATCTTCCAATGATTCTCCAGTAACAGGCATGAGCGAAGGTGGAGACACGGACATGAGCTCTGTCCTCAATCAGGCAGTCGCGGATGCTTATGAACCGGGAGAAGACTGGGAAGATTGTTCACTTTGTGATGCCGGGGAATGTCAATTCAACAATGAACGCATGGTGATTCCAGGTCGAGAAGCGTTAACGTCCGACATTGATACCTTTTTGCAATACGTCCATCGCGTGCAAGCCGAACCGCGTGGCAAGGGAGAAACTCCGTTCAATGAACAGTTTTGGTTGTATATGAAGGGCTGTTTGGAGACTGCGAAGCCAATTGGGTTTACAGAAATGCCCAACAAGTACGAGGCAATGCCCAAGGGACCGGCTGACAATGGGGCGTTCATTCAAAAGTACATTGGTATCGTTCCCATCAATCCAATCTATCCTAACATTGTGGCTCAAATGTCTGGCGTTCCTCTCAATGACGTTCTTACTGAACTCATTTATGCCAACACGGAGGGTATGGTATCCATGAGATTCACTCCCTTTTGCGAACGCTGCGGTAGTCCCACATGTGCCTTTTCGCAAGCCATGATGGACGAAAACAACATCAGTCCCGACAGCAATAAACCATCGGCGCTGCTGGGCAAGAATGCCTTTTGTCGTGCTTGTCGCTTTGTGACTCCCATTGATTGCATGGAAAAGATCAAGGTGTGCTTTGTGCTCAATACGGAAATCTTGTACGTGTTGGCTGAGAATTTACCCTGTAAACCATCGAATTATTCACTGTCTCAGTCGGAAGCGTACGCCATGGTCCCAGCGACGTACTCTGGATCAGGCTTTCAATACTCGTTTGGGTGCGATGGAGACATGGCGTTGCGTCCAGCCTTTCGACCTGGGAAATATCGAATGGTATGTATATAATATCTATCTATCTGCTCATGCTGCTAGAACCTGCTCGATCAATGGGAGAGGTGTTCATGCCTCGCTCGGTTCGGGGTGCACACATCACACCCTTGTTGTTGTATTCAAAGAAGGCTTCCGTCTAACACTCTTGCTCTTCTTCTACTACTACTCCTACTACAGCTCTGTACCATTTCCTTGAGCGACGCGTTCTTGGTAGTCGAACGCGAAGCCACCGAGGAGGATGAACCCACCCTTTTCAAATTGCACGTTTCCGATTACCTCTACCGTGGTGGTCCTCGCAAGGTCGTGCGATTGCCTCATGGCAAATGCCGCATCCAAGTCTTTTGTGATACCAAATGCTTCTTCATTCTCTGGATCCAACCCAACATGGACGAAGACAAGTTATTCTATGTACCACCAGAAGAACGTGCCACGAGCATTAGTGCCATGACAATCATGAGCCACTTGACGTACCAAAGTCTCTATCAGGGATCACAAGAAGAAGCACAACACTTTGCAGGAGCAGTCTCGCAAATGCAACAACAGACGGGAGAGGAGGAAGCTGCAGCACAACAACAACAACTTGCTGCGGCCATGGGGCAGCAGCAGCAGCAGCAGCAGCAGCCACTGTATTGAGTACTGTAGTTTGGCTGCTACGAGGAAAAGATGAAAACTAATGTCGACGACGACAACGTACGCACAGCAAGGAGAGGAGCTACTACTACATATACACCAACAAGAGATGAGAGGACGGCGACAAGCAACCAAGGACCATTGGTAGCTAGTTATTAGGAGGGCCTAGACGAAAGAGGACGATAGAAAGTCACCTCTAAATAGGTTATGCATGGAACACATTCTATACGATTGAAGGAAGTGCTCTAGAGTACTTGCTGTTAGTTGCGGTGATCTTGCCAAGACCAGAGAAGCTCTTGCCAAGATCAAAACAAACTACTACACTATCCAGTTGCCGCTCTGAGGTGTAGCCCATGGCAGAAGCATTTTTGGACAATTACTCCGACACTTCAACGTCTGTAGCTGTGCAAGATTGGAATCCGACTAAAACAAGATGACTTAGAGCCAGTTGTCATCATGTTGTCATGGCCACTAGCAAAGACATGTCACCATCCCGATGATCGAGATTGGGAACAGTATACTTGAAGATAGTACAAGTCGCAGACGACTTTACGATGCAACATCCACCAAGATTGTTCACCCTACATAGATATGTTGAAGACGCCGGGGCTAACTGAAAGCCGTAAAGCACTACACTACATGTACATCGCTGAGCGGAGACATGTCGCGGCAAAGATGTCAATTAGTGGCAATATTATGAGACTGTGAGATTATTCCTCGACCAAAGGGGCTACTTATGGAAACGACGCGAGTGGGACAGACTTGTGACATCTGTCAACAAGTTCTTCTCGATTGTGTTCTTCGTCTAGTTTGTCGATGTCATGTTGATGTCACAATGCTATTTTTACAATTCGTTGCAAGTCCAAGAAGAATCAGAGTGACGTGTCGGGTTGAGATATCATTGTTGTCTTCAAGCATTACATGTAGAAAATGTTGTCTATGTCATGTTGATGTCACATGACACTATTCTTCATGGCTTCCTGTGATGTCATGTTGATGTCACATGCCTCGTTGACGTGGCTTACAGTATTTTTTCTTTATACAGTACGAGGTGTTCCAGTTTGTCCTTTCTTCTCTGCAATACGGTACCGGCTATAGTCGTGGCCATCCCGAAGAGTGTCGGTCCCTTTATAGACAATTTTGTTCTTTTTGTCTTGATGGATTGTCCAATTGTGATTGAAGCTTGTTTGGGCAATAGATGTCATATTGCAGTCCATAACAAAGCACACATGACAGACAAAAAGGAGTCCCAATCGGAACTCTACCCTCAGAAATCGTGTCATTGTTGTTGCACCCAAAAGACGCTGGTTACTATCTGGCGATACTACTACCAGAGCTGTGATACGAGAACCGCACCTCCACCTCTAATCACCAACAAGACTAGCAAGTCTTGCTCGTCTAACAAAGCTTGCTCATCCAGTTGATCACTCACCTCACCTCACCTTATTCAACAATCACAACATACCATACTGTACACAACAAGTCTCTCTTCTTCTTCTGAAAGAGTCTTCTTAAAAGTCAATCAATCAAGAACGAACAAGAACAGCAGCAGCTGCTAGTTTAGCTGAACGAACAACAGCAGCAACCTCCGGAATTTTGATCCTCAGAACATCCCCTCATTACAGCAGCTGGCAACATTATTCTCAATTCTTGTCTGACAACTCATAAATAATATTATTCTATCATGCAACGAAGTGACATCAAGAGAAACGCTCCTTCGCCGCAGCAACGAGAGTCGTCGATGCAAACACTACAAGGAGGAGGAGACAACCCCGCTGCTGCATTGTATGATACTTACTCGACTACAGTCTCCAACAAGACTCCTCCTCCTCGTACTATTCCAACACGTCATTTGGATCGTCAATGGAGTGCATGTTCCTTGTGCAGCGTCGATTCCATTGACGCATTGGACAATGAAGTCTTGCCCATTCCTGGTCGAGAGTCTCATACGAGCGACATGAATCAATTCTTAACCTACATTCATCGTCTCAATCACATTCGACGATTCGAGGGCGATGCACCCCTTAATTTGGAATTTTGGAAGTACATTAAAAGCGTCCTCGAGACAGCGTCGACACCAGTCGGGTACATGGGGTTGACAGATTGTGATGCAGTCGAACCGAAGTCGGCGCAAGACAATGCAACGTTTTTGAAAAAGATTGAAACAACATCCATTATCAATCCCATGGATCCAAGTCTACTGGCCGAGAAATTGAACATGCCTGTGGAACATGTCTTGACGGAACTCTTGTATGCCGCCAAGATTGACATGGTGCGCATGCGATGGTTTCCCAATTGCGAACACCTGCCGGCTGATCCGTGTGCCTCCAAACGACCGCGCCGAAAGAAAGCAGCCTACTGCAACGCGTGCAAATATCGCAATGCCATTGCTGTGCTCAAGAAAATCAAGGTCGTCTTTTGTTTCAACACGGATATCTTTTTTGCATTGGCGGAAATGACCGAAGGTCGCCTCAATCTGGACGAAGAAAATGATTTGCTGGCAGTGGCACCAGCGAGTTTTACAGGTTCCGGGTATCGTTATTCCGTCGGTTGCGGTGGTGATGATGATGATGGCGGCGGTAGCATGATGTTGAGACCAGCTCTACCACCGGGACGCTACAAAATTACCTGTCCCATTGCCATGACGTCGTCGTTTCTACAAATTGAACGTTCCTCGACGGACGACGATGAACCGTACGTGTTGAGGATTCATGTGTCCGATATTTTGCATCGCACGGGGCGGAATCGCAAAACACTCAAGGCGCCCCATGGCAAGATTTATTTTGATATATTCACCGATACACATCCATTCTTTATCTGCAAGATGAACAAGGTTGAAGATGATCCCACTGGCTTGGACAGTATGAACAATGACATTCTCCCACCCGAACGACGAGCCTTCACGTCAGCACAGACTGTCATGGACACGTCGGCCTATCTCAATTTGTTTGAATCGACTGAAGATGAAACGTTTCATTTCAATTCAGCGGTCAAGAAAATGTCGCTCGATGCTTCGGCATCGGACTCTGGAGTGAGTGACTTGATTTCACCACTCAAGGGCTTGAATTTTGGTGATGAAATTGCGTCGGTTGCAGAAGATGATGGAAGCTCCTCACTGCTTAAAACATGATGTTAATAGTACCATTAGTATTATAAGGCAGCTAGCTATCCATACCAAACACGCTGCCGACTGACTCCGTCGTACTCTATAAAAAAAGAGTCTACTGGAGAGCATCTGAGTTTGAGCACAATCTGGGCATCACAATACTCGCTGTAGCCTCGCAATGCTGCTGCCCTGACCTAGACTCTAGAGAGATGTTTTCTTTTGTGCTCTTGCACATCTCTTCTACTCTGATATTGAAGCAGTGAATATATATTGAACAATGTACATAGATCATTGTGGTCCTCCGAAAATGTCCAAGGCTTTTATGCCGCCGAAATTGAGACGCTGGTGTTTCCAAAAAGTAGATTCATGTATCATCTCTAGAAGCTTTGCTGCTGTGCTACGTACCACTCATTACTGGCTGGTCTGCACATCAGATGAGTGAGTCTCTAGAGTGATTTGTTGAAGAACCAGTGTCTGTATCGTCAAAAAGAAACGAATGTCCCTGGAGGGTCTGTTCCCGCCAAAACTCGGCCACAGGCAGACAGACGGATTAACAATCAGGCAGCACAGCAACAAGGCAACTATCGAGAACAAAACAACAACCGCTCTGTCTCATTGATGCTAGGATGTCCGTGGTGGTGCAAGTAAACGATGAGAAAGGGGAGCCGTTGACAAAAAAATTGTCTGGTGAGACTGCAGCGCAAGCTGAAAAGCGATTTTGCTCTTCCGAGGGCATCTTGGAGAACTCGAGTGGTCTCGCTCTCACCGAATGATGATGATCACATCAGTGAAGAAGGAGCGCCCTATGTTTTCAAGATGGACACGCAGCGTGGTGAAAAGAAGGTATCGCTCAAGATGGGCAAACAGGAATTCAAAGTCGACATTAACTACATTCGATCTGTGGATGAGTTGACAAAACTTGCACAGAATACTTTCGAAACGAATGCCGCCCTTTCTCTACAACTGGTTGAAACGGGGAATCGACCTGCTTTAAAACTGAACAACGATCATCTGGTGTCGAATTTGCAAGCCGGTGCAAAGATTTCAGCCACAAACCTGCGTGTTGACTTTAGCGATGTCAACGATACTCAGAAGGCATTGCTGATTTTGGGATTTGATGGAGATAAAATCCCTGAAAACGACGAACTACAGTACGACCACACAGTTGTCCTCACTCGAGGCATTTACTACCAATCTCGGCTTCACACCAGACTTGACCTCTGAAAGATGCACGCGACACACAACACTGTGCGTTTGATCAACAGGTTATTTTCTCGTGGACGACACGATCTCTACCTTACCACTTTTAGGAATGAAGAAACGGATAGACCAATCGCAAAACCATCGTTGGGAAGTGACATGAAGGTCGAAGGACAACACTGAAATAAGTGAACAGAATCAACAATACCCTCACGGAAAAGGTACATCATCCTCGATACGCCTCATCCGCGGTGTGAGGTCGACTCTGTACATTGGTTGTCATCACTCGATGCATCAGCAACCCTATCCGTTCTTTCTACAATGAGACACGGAACCATGTGAGTTTGACAAAGAACACTATCTCCAACAATGGCGACGGACCAGTTGGTTCTTACCTGCATACAAGAGACAGAGATTCTTTTCTAAAGCGAGGCAGGAGAGGTGCCAATCGAACAACAACAGCAACACAAATGAAACTTTCCCTTGAACTACTGCATCATTGTGTGTCGCAACAGAGTTGTGGGTGGACGCTTTGTATTGTATGCTCATACAGCCGATCAATCATGCCAGTACTTTATGTAAATAGTTCGTACAGTCTAGAGCACAGTACTTTCTAGAGATGTGATGACACATTTAAAAGTGAGATCGACATGATGGATGTGAATGATGGGAGACGAAAACATGGCAGACATCAAAGCAAGAGAACGCTCGAGGTGGCGCTCCAGCTGGTGGTGAAGAGAAACCCGAGGTTGGAAAAGGCGCATCCCAACTAACTTGCATCTCTTTTAAAACATCGTTTGCATCATATGTACATACGTTCAAAAGAAAGACGGATCACAAAGGGATATTAACAATGCACCATCCATGAGACAGAAAGGCGCATCGAAATCCGAGAATAGAATCGTGCATCGCTATCCGTGTTGGTCTGACTCCAAATCACTCACTTGTCCTCATTGCGTTCCGACAGAAGGTTCGATACTACAGTAAGAGAGGGAGAGAGAGAGGGAGCGACAAAATTATTGAGTGAGCGAGCACCGCAAGTGAGGACACCATCATCAGGATTGTTTGGATCGAACGCACCAATCAAACACCGGCCGAACACCATATCCTTCGGAAAAGGCGCATCGTCTCTCGATGCATGAAGATTCGTATCATTCAGCACGTTCATAGCGCCGAGCCATTCCTTCACAACCAACCGAAAATATCTAGAGTTTTTGAGACGAGAGGAGTCATTCTCCCCATCACCAATGACAACGATGGTTCTCAGTCCTGTCTCTTGCGTCGAACGCTTCAAACACCAGCAGCGCATTCATTCGCCATCGTTTCCTTGGGACTCTTCCCAGACGAACCGGATGCATGCACTTCATCCACACTCAGTAGTACGCACATAATTAAGTGGCTCGACGAATGGTTCGTTCCACTTTATCGCTGCTGCAAAACTGTTTCACTCGGAGCAATAGTATGAGACGATGGAGTCGCATTTTGTTTCGACTGAAAGGTCGCGTTGCATAGTCGCAGCCAAGTAGTACCTTGATGAAGTCCGCAGCAGAAGGCAATTGATTGATTCAGCCCATCAATTTCAATAACATCTGTTGGATCCAGTAGAGAAGGATGGAACTGAGGGTGTGGTGGCTGACCTGCGACGAGGACGACATGTCAAAAAGTGGCTGCCGTGATGTGGACAGAACAGTGTTCCTCCGCCTGCTTTCTTGCTGCTATCATGACACATGCTCGCATTATACTCTC
>JAVCKV010000782.1:0-27293 GCA_032274145.1 Herpochondria borealis | reverse complement strand
CAACAGTCGTCAGCCCCGGTGGGTTTTCAATAGGAACGCCATCCACACTGATGAGTGGTTGATTGTCTCCTGTAAGGTTATTGTTACCTCTTATCACAATTCTTGTCGTTCCTCCCTCAATTCCATTCGGAGAAACTACTTGCACCCCCGCAGAACGCCCACTTAAACCACTCACAACATTAGCTGCATTTGATAAAACCAGCGATTCCCCCGATACTTGATCCGTGGAATAACCCAACTCTCTTTTTTGTCTTTTTATACCAAGCCCCGTAACCACAACGCCTTCTAAGTTGACAGCATCACTTTCCAGAAATAAAGTGAGCGGCTCCTTTCCATCTACCGTGATTTCTAAATCCAGATAACCAACATAACTTATCTTAATAGTTGGATTTGCAGAAGCAGTATTTAAAATAAAATCACCATCGAAACCAGTTATCGTACCATTGGTCGTATTGACTTCTGATACGGTGGCTCCAAATAATGGCTCTTGCGTTTCTTTATCTTTTAAAATTCCTTTTATTTCCGTTTGCGAAAATGCACAAATGGAAATAAAAGAAAATAAAAAAATAAGTAAATAGGGTTTGTAAAATTTCGACATTTTATTCAATGTAAATGATATTAAAAAAGAATCCCTTGACTTGTTACGCTAATTCGGGATGACAGGAATAGCTAACCTGTCATCCCGAGTGAGCGATGCAGGAGTGAGTCGAAGAAAAAAGACTCACTCCTTTTATATTTCGAGCGACATAGGACTTGAAAAATCTACCTCCAACATCGCTGTATCGTTAATCTACAAAAACAACTTTCCCTGTATAAGTTGTTCCCTCCTCTGGGTGAACTAGTGTATATAAATAAACACCTCGTTCCGTTAACTGAATGGTTGCTACCTCATTCGATAATTGAATTGTATTCACCAAAACACCATTAGTATGGTAAACATTTACTGTACTCCCATTCCAAAAAGCATCATAACGGAAAGAAAGCTGACCATCTGTTGTCGGATTAGGGAATGCTTCGAATGCGTAATCCAAAGTCAATTTATTGGTACCAGTCATAATAGATGTTTTCACCACATTGTCACCTGGGTTATCGTCATTTGAATTAGCGACTTCAGCGAACAATGCATCAGAAGAAGTAGTCGGAGTATTTACTGCAATTGTTTTTTCTACAGTGGCTCCAACGGCAACCGCTTCATTGAAAGTTTCGGTAGCGACCATCATACCATCATAAAAAATGTTAATGCTAAAGTCATTCAACGCTTCTAATCCATTATTCGTAAAAGTAACAACTGCTTCAGGAATAGAACCGGTGTCATTGGATTCTGCTACCACATTGTCTGCTGCTAAATTTCTAAAATCAATATAATTCGTAGAAGAGTTTTCAATGAAGTAACTGTAGAGTCTGTAGAATGGCTCTGTGTGGCCATTATTGTTATATCCAGTATTTAATAAATTGGTATAATCTTGAAGTTCATAATCCAACATTACGGAACTACCTGCGCTCGCCTGAGAAGTCGTATTTATGGTGAAAGGAATAACTGCTTCTCCAGGACACCATCCAGCTCTTGGGAATTGCCAAGTACCACTTTGCGGGCTACATGGATTAGAAGAACAATCTGCTTTCCAAAGGTTATGATCTGCAAAAGGACTACCTCCAATATTTAGGTTGTGCGTTACGTTGTAAAATTCAGCAGCGTTGTTGGTGTTTCCTTGTCCGTGACCAGTGATGGTCATTCTTACGTGGTTGGTTTCTGTATTGCTCAGCACAGGAATAGAAACTGGAGGAAGGTCATCTTCAATCCCAGGGTCGCCATATATATGGTAACTGTCTTCCCATAGTTTTGAAATATTGGCGTAGGTGTTTTGTGGATTGTTGTCAATTAAATCCATAGACATATCCAATAACCAACCCGCTTCGGTATATACCGTAATATTGGTTAAGAATTCAACCTCACCACCGAGTACTGATTTGAAGTCGGTAACATCAACTTGCCAATTGCCACAAGCCACGCCATAAGGAGTGATGTATCTTGCAATTTCAAAAGTCCCCGATCCAGTCACCGCTTTAAGATCTGCCAATACATCCCAGTCTCCACATCCCCCTGCTGGGCAACTAAGGTCAATGTTCAATAACATTTGTTCATAACGGTGCAAGTCATTGGGCAAAGTCATTTTTACCGCATTGTTTTGTAATCCGTTTTTAAAGTATTGTTGATCCGCTACGATTACGTTGGTGCTCGTTCCTGATTTTAATTCTAAAGTTCCAATATTATTAAGCGCATTTCCATCATCAGCCTGAGTAGCTTCTACTGTGATGACCGGATCCGTTTTTCCGATAAGGTCTATTGGTAAAACGAATTCATAAGAAAACAAATCACCTGCGTTTATAGCGTTACTTACGGTTTCTGTATTATACAAATTACCATCAATCTTCACTGCAAGATCAATGTTAGAAATTGACTCCGTTCCAGTATTTTGAAGGTCAACTTTCATCTTCACAGGACGGTCAATCATATTAACCACATCAATACCATATACAGATTGAACGGAGATGTCAGTCTCAGGAAGCGTATAACCATCTACCCAGTTGGTCTCGTCCATTAGATTAAAAGTAGTAGTACTCCCATTGCCGGAAATGTCACCAGTAGTAGTACCCATACCTTCATTCATAGGAAGGTAAAGAACAAGATTTGGTTCTGACCCCGTCAGGTCTACAGTTGTATTGTTAGCAATTTCTGTTTGCGTTCTAGCCGTGTTCCAAATTCTGATTTCGTCGATCACGCCATTAAAAAATCGTTCACCAAAACCAGCGGAAGCTCCAATGTGAAGATCAAGATCGGCTCCATGAGAAGGGGAACCGCTAAAGGAATGATCGGCCATTGGTTGAGCATCAATATAAAGCGTGATGGTGCCATTATCGATAACAGCAGCTACGTGATGCCATTGATTGGAGTTCATTATAGAAGTGGTGGTGGCCTCTTCCCAGACGTTGTCTACAGACATTACAAAAGAGAGAGAACCATTGGCTCCACATCTAAAAGCAAAACCTCTATCTGGGCCTTGATTGTCTTTTGCGAGAATAGTTCCTTGCCATATTTGATCAGTCCAAGCTTCTGCAAAAATCCAGGCTTCGACGGTAAAACCATTACCAATATTGTAATCATTATTATGAGGAAGGGTCAGGTATTCTTCGCTTCCGTCAAATGATAGGGCGGAATTTTGACCAAAAACTAAGCAGGTAAAAAGCCCAAAAAAAAGTGTAAGGGTTAAATGTCTCATATTGAGGTGTTTATGTTAGTTGTTAAGTGTAATTTTGAAAAAATGTGCCCGTGCACGGAGATCAAAAATAGTAATTTTATTAGATTTAGGTTTCGATTACAAAAAAATCTCTTCAAATAGTATTCTACCTTACATGAAAGATAGCAAAACCACGATTAAAGATATCGCTAAATTAGCAGGTGTTTCCAGAGGAACAGTGGATCGGGTTATCAATAATAGGGGGCAGGTAACGGAGGCCACGAGGGAGCGTATTCTAAGAATTGTAAAGCAGTTGGGTTATCAAAAAAATGTAATTGCTCAAAACCTGGCCCTAAATAGAGCGCGAAATATAAACGTCGTTATTCCAAGGCATGAGCATGACCAATATTGGAAAATGATTTACGGAGGTATTATCTCTAATGCTGTCATCTTAAATCAGTTCAACATCATGCTTTCTTTTTTTCAGTTTGATGGAAGTTCAAAAAGTGATTATCTAAGGCAGTTGAAACAAGCCTGCAATACAAGGCCAGACTTCGTCCTGATCGCCCCTGTATTTACAAAAGAGACTTTGACCTTTTTGAAATCAGAAGATACTGGAGCTACTATATTTTCTGCTATTAATTCAGAGTTGGATTACGAATCTAAGATGACTTTCCTAGGACAGGATTCATTTAAGGCTGGAGAAATTATTGGACGTTTGTTTCAAAAAGGAATTCCTAAAAAGCAAAGAAGAATACTTTGTATCACCTTAGGGCACGATGAAAACAATGCGATCCACATTCAGAAAAAGATAGAAGGACTAAAGCATTTTAATAAAAAAGAGAAAGCGAACTTTGAACTCATCATCGAAACAATAGAAGCTTTTAATAATGCTTCCGAAATTGCTAAACATTGTAAGCGTATAGAAAATTTATATCCTGAAATTGATGGAATCCTTTTTACGAACTCAAGAGCAAAACCTTTTATTAATCAGTCTGCTTATTTCAATAATAAGAAAGATGAATTTATTGCCATTGGTTTTGACCTGATAGAGGATAACATTCAGTTACTGAAATCGGGAAACATCGATTTTTTGTTGAACGAACGCCCGTATGAGCAAGGAAGGAAAAGCGTAAATTATATCATCAATCACCTAATTAGAGGCCATGATATTCCAAAGAATAAATATTTGCCCTTAGATATTGTTATAAAGGAGAATTGTGAACTATACTAAAGAATCAACACAAAAGGAATTGGATTTTTAGAAGAGCTTATTCTTTTTTTAGAAATTTCTCAAAGTTTTTCAACACCGCTTTCCTCGTCTCATGCTTCCCCTCAAAAGGCCAGACCTGCATCTCTATCTCATTCGCTTTCGCAAATTCAATATGTTTTTCAATCCGGTTTTCTATTGTTAGAAATTGATCAGAAGTGCCATAGGCAAAAATAATATTCTTCTGGGAAAAATAGGGGAGAAGCGGTGCGTAGTCAATATCCTCTGGCAATGCACCACCCCAAAGAACGAGTTTGTGGAATGGAGGACGCAGCGCATTTATCCACCGACACTGCGTAGCACAACCCTGAGAGAAGCCAAAGAGAATAATTTCTACTTCTGAGGAAAGTGCTGATATGTATTGGTCATAAAGTTGTTGTAAATAAGCAGTGTAATCTTTAATCTCATCCTCCCGATCTTCCTTCGTCATCCACGAGGCGACTACATCTCCAGAGAACCCATTCCAGTAAAAACGATGGAAACCCTCCGGAGCAAGGATGAAATTTTCTTCGAGATCCAATAATTGAAATTGCTGAATAAAGCGAGAAGCCAGCTGCCCATAACCATGACAGACAATCCAAAAACGTTTTGTTTTTTTTGTAGGAACACCCAAAGTATAGTAGTGTGCTGTTTTTTGAACGGAAGTGTTGTGGCTGCTGTACATTTTGTGGCAATTGAAATTGGAGGATTTTTCTAATGCAGCAATTTAGGAAAAGTAACCGCAACAGCGAAACGAAGACGCTACGTTTTTTTCGAAGGAAGCGATTTAAGGTTGAAGTTGAAAACCAGGTATGGTTTACGAATTGAGCGGTTTTAGTTTTAGTCTAAGTTTTAGTTTTTTAAAAAAAAACTACTGCTTCCGCCCCATAATATCCACCTTTCTCCCCTTGCCCAAAACTGGAGCAGGCCTCGGCGCAGATTCATAAACATGATCAAAAACCTTATCGACAAATTCCCATTGGCCATTATTTAATTTGTAACCTCGGTAACTCCCGTCAGGCACATAGGAAGGCTGTCCGCCCATATTACTATGTGGAATCAAATTGTCGAACATAATTATATCCAGCTTCTCGTTGAAATTCAAAGTGATATTAGAACCTGCCGCATATTGCATCAGTACCCGGTTCTTAGTGAGGTCCGTTCGACGAGGGTCAAGCGGCGCAAAAACGGCAGCACCGAAGATGGGCGTTCCATTCTCAAATGTCAGTACATCTATGATCTTTCTTTTGTTGAAAAACTGAAAACCATCATATCCAAATAATAAATGCTTGGGACCTTCCGGACTGTCAAAACTCATAATGTTGTAGTAAATGGCACCATACCAATTGTCTGCAGTCATGATTTCAAAATCCAAAATCATATCATCCATATCCACTGATCTGTCAGACAGTTTGATGACCTTAGGTTGTTCCTCATTCGTTTGAATGAAACCGGCGTATTGATATTCATTGATGTCTACATAAAGTTGCCAAGTAATAATTCGGAAACTAGTATCAGAAGGATATTGAATAGAGATGCTTTGTACAGAATCAAAAGGGTAGAAGAAGCTTCCTTTTTTGCTAAGATTGGCCATCAGCTCAACGCCCAAATCTTTATGTGCTTTTTTTCTGTTTTCAACCAGTGTATCAGAAAGAATGGCTTTCCCATATTGAATCACTTTCTGCTCAAATTCCGACAAATCCGCTACCTCTTTTTGGACTTTTTCAACGGGTTGCGCCGAAAGATTAATGGCGAAAAGGGCGAAAACAAAGAGGAAGAGCTGATTTTTCATCTTAAATACGTTTAGATTATGGACAGGATTTGACCTTGTAATAAACGGAATAGGGATGGGGAAATTGTATGGAAAGCTTTTCTTAGAAGGAATCGTCAGGTGTTTTTTAATCTCAAATTGTCTCCCTTCATCCGATGGCCTAAAAGCCATCGGATGAACTTTGGCTAATGATTTGAAATTGCCCCCCAGGTATTAAGTGAAGTTTAAGTTAAAAAACCTACCTCGACTTCCGCTTATTATTCTTATAATCCATAAAAATAAACTCCCCCAATCCTTTCAAACTACTATAAAATGCTTTCCCATTATTGGCCTTGGTAAATTGATCCACAAACTTCACCAAATAAGGATCGCGCGCAATCATAAAGGTCGTAATCGGAATCTGTATTTTACGGCAACGCGTGGCCAAATTCAAAGTACGAGCAATGATTTTTCGATCCAGACCAAAACTATTTTTGTAATAGTCTTTCCCTTTTTTAATACAAGTCGGTTTCCCATCTGTAATCATGAAAATCTGCTTGTTCGGGTTTCTTCTTCTTCGAAGTAAATCCATGGCTAATTCCAGACCAGCAACAGTGTTCGTATGATAAGGTCCAACATTGAGGTAGGGGAGATCCTTAATTTCAATTTGCCAAGCATCATTGCCAAAAACGATGATGTCTAAAGTATCTTTTGGATAGCGGGTGGTAATCAACTCTGCTAAAGCCATCGCCACTTTTTTCGCAGGTGTAATTCGATCCTCACCATACAAAATCATAGAGTGCGAAATGTCAATCATCAATACCGTACTCATCTGACTTTGGTAGAAGGTCTCCTGAACTTCCAGGTCGCCTTGCGTCAGTTTAAACTCATCTAGTCCGTGATTGATCTGTGCATTTTTTAAAGATTCAGAAAAAGCGATATTTTCCAGGCTGTCGCCAAATTCGTAAGGACGTCTGTCCGAAGTGGTCTCATCTCCCTTTCCTGTAATTCTAGTGTTATGGTTTCCTTTTTTTGCCTTTTTTAATTGACCAAAAATATCTTCCAAGGCTTTTTGGCGCAATCCGATTTCCATTTTCTTTGTCGGTGCAAAACCACCATCTCCCGTTTCCGGTTGGTTGATGTAGCCTTTATCTATCAAGTCCTGAATGAAATCTGCCATCCCATAGTCTGGAGTGGTCAGATCATATTCCTTATCCAGCTGTGTCAGCCAGGATAAAGCCTCTGATATATTCCCAGAAGTATGAATAAGCAATTCCTTGAAAAGCTTTAGTAGTTTATCAAAAGTACTTCCCTCTGTCGGGGCTTTATAATCTGAAAAATTCCAACCTTTCATATGTGAATTTATAGTTTTTTGACAAAAAAGTTAAATGGCAGAAGATTGTAAATAATGGTTTTTCTTAAGTACTATTAGGGCCTAAGAGAGAATCCCTGATTAATCCTTCCTCGTTCCTGTCGCTCGCTCAAAAACCCTCTTTAACAAGCCCTCATAATCAGGAAGCTCAGAAGCCCTTCTATGAATATAGCTTTCAATGATTTCATTTTTAAATAGGGTGAAAATGCCAGGCATTTGAGTAGCGTCTCCTAATTGTTTGGCGAGCTCTATTTTATGCGGCTTGTTTTTGGCAGACATGCCGCGCATCCAAGTACTCAATCCATATAGTTGAGAAAAGCGACCTTTTGCTAAGCCAAAATCTTGATAATAACGCATATTTGGATCAGAGATGTGCGATACATTTTCTAGTTTATAAGTAGAAAAATATTTCTCTGCCAAATCGTTAGTGGCCATATGCACCAGCACAAGGCGAATCTTTCTATTACGAATGGTATCAAGCATTTCTGAAAGATCAGTTAGTGCTTCTTTACAGAAAACGCAGCCAAAGTGACGAAGAAAAACTAAAAAGACCGGCCCACTAGTAGAGAGGTCTTTAAGGCTATCTCCCTTATTGGTGCGCATGTTGGAGAGAACGGTTGTATTTATTAGTGGTGAAATCATTTATCTTATAGTATTATAAATAACTGTAACAACAAAAAAGGCTAATGGTTGGATAAAGATACGAACTTAAACGAATCTTGAAATCTCAATTTGGATGAATTGTCACAGTGTTATAAAAAAAAGCCACCCGCTGTTAATCAACGAGTGGCTTTTGGTCAAATCAACTGTTAATCCTTAACTTTTAACTTACCTGATCATGTATCAGTAGGAATTTATAGCTAAGGTTAGTCGTTAATGTTATTTACTTCTTCGTCGCCTTCGCTTTACGCTTAGCAGGAGTAGTCTTCTTAGCTGTTGCTTTTTTCGCTACAGTCTTCTTAGCTGGCTTTTTCTTCGCATCAGCTGCTGCTTTCTTAGCAATAGTATCATACGTTTTCATAACAGAAGTAACTGCTGCATTAGATTTCTTCAGCAAGTTCATTTCTGACTTATTCAATTTAAGTTCAATGATCTGTTCGATACCGTTTTTACCCAACTTCACAGGTACACCTAAGTAAGTGTTCTTCAAACCGTATTCACCGTTAAGTGCAGTACAACAAGGGAAGATTCTATTGTCATCTTTTACGATAGATTCTACCATTTGAGCAGCAGCAGCACCTGGAGCGTACCAAGCAGAAGTCCCCATTAGTTTAACCAATTCTCCACCTCCTTTCTTCGTTCTTTCAACGATGGCTTTCAACTTATCTTTTGCGATCAACTCTGTTACTGGAATACCCGCAACAGTAGTATAACGAGGAAGTGGTACCATAGTATCACCATGCCCCCCCATCAAAACAGCCTGTAGATCCTTAGGAGATACATTCAATTCTGTTGCTAAAAAGGCACGGTAACGAGCGGTATCTAAAATACCTGCCATTCCGAAAACACGGTTAGATTTCAAACCAGAAGCCTTGTGAGCTGCATAGGTCATTACATCCAACGGATTAGAAACAACAATAATAATGGGATTCTTAGAATACTTCATGATTGACTTCGTCACACTACTCACGATCCCCGCATTGATAGCGATCAAATCGTCACGGCTCATACCAGGCTTACGTGGCAATCCAGCAGTAATGACAACGATGTCAGAATTCTTAGTATCTCTGTAATCAGCAGTACCTTTTATACTAGTACTGTAATAATCAATAGGAGCTTGTTGCCAAGAATCAAGGGCTTTACCTTTTGCGAAATCGCCTTTTAAATCCAACAATACTATTTCTTTTACAATGTCTTTGTGGGCCAACACATTAGCAACGGTAGCGCCAACATTTCCAGCTCCAACAACGGTTACTTTACTCATATGAATTAACTTAAGTTTTTTAGGAATTAGGAGATCATCTAACGAAGTCAAATTTGGACAACAGTTGATCCGCCTTTCCTGATGAATGGAAAATTTCTGCAAAAGTAATTATTTTTTTGAGTGGATGCACAACGTAGAACATAATTATCTTACAGAAAGAAATAAAAAAGACAACTTTTCGGACTCAATAATGTTTTGTAATTGAATAAGTATTAGGTCAAAAATAATGCTAAGCTTTGACTTCGTTAAGCAATTAAAAAGGGTTTATGCCTTAGGGTAATGAGTATTTTCCGCCTCGTCTAATTCTCAAATCTCTCTTTAAAAAATATCTGATTACTTATTCTAACAGTACTTAGGTGATTCTTTAGTCTCATGATTTGACTTCAGAGAGACAGAAGGGCGGATGATTTTTTACTATCTTTACATCTGAAATTATATTTATATCTTCAAATTATAACCCATAGAGGCATGAAAACTGCTGCATTAGCATTTATTCAATTTGCTTCTTTTTTTACAAAAAAATAAAACAGTTCTACGACATGAAAAAAGTACTGCTACTTCTAGGTCTTATGATGGCCATTTTTGCTGCACCAACTTACGCACAACAAGAGCGTGGTGTTTGCGGCGTAACTCACGAGCATGGACTCGTTATTAAAGAGCGTATGCTCAATAACAGAAAAGAAACGCCCAATTTTGTACGTACCAGAGGAGCGACTACTTATGTACCGATTAAAGTCCACTTGGTTGGAAAAGACGACGGTACAGGTTACTCTACTGCTGATCGAGTTTTGGACATGCTTTGTGTTCTTAATGAAGGTTGGGAAACCGCTGACATTCAGTTCTACTTAAAAGGAGATATTAACTATATTGATAATACCTTTCTTTTTACCCACCAGGGCTTCAATAATCCAAACGGAAATTTTGCAGTATGGAACGAAGCAGATGCTCATACAGTAAGTAATGCAATCAACGTTTTTGTAACCAGTAATGTAGGGGGAAGCAGTGGTAACGGGGTAACGCTTGCTTACTATACGCCTGTAATTGACTGTGTTTTCGTACGTAAGCAATCAATGCTTGAAACATCGACTTTACCTCACGAAATGGGGCACTTCTTTAGTTTAAGTCACCCGTTTTTGGGCTGGGAATCTGAGGAGTGGGATGCAGGAACACACGGACTTCAGGTTGGTTTCTCCAGCCCAGGCGGCAACCTAAATGAAAAAGTAAATGATCCTCAATGCGCTGTTGTCGCTGACGGAATTTGTGATACACCACCAGATTATTTGTTCGGCTTCCACCCGACTCAAAATGGAGGCTGCGGTGAATTTACTGGAGGTGCAATGGACCCACTTGGAGTGTTGATTAATCCTATGGAAAATAACATGATGAGTTACTTTAACGGTTGTGATTACGAATTTACAGAAGATCAGATGAATGAGGCTGTGTCAGATTTGAATAAACCTTATCGTAATTACGTGAACCCAGGTACTACTCCTAACTTAGATGTAGTAAATGAATTAGCAGTAGCTACGAGCCCAATAAATGGAGAAGAAAAACCTTTTAATGCAGTTGAATTAAAGTGGGATCCTGTTCCTGGTGCAACTCATTACGTTGTAGAATTGGATCGTTTTAATTCTTTTGATTGGATGCCACTTAGAAGAGTGGTTACAAGCAACTCTACTTTTATCGGTAATTTCTGTACGCCTGACGTAACCTATTACTGGAGAGTACGCCCATTCAATGAACTGAGCACTTGTGAATCTGCCTTCGGTGATGCTTTTGAATTTAATACAAACGGTGTTGCTTCTAAAGTAGAAACAGTAGAAGGTGTAAACTACTGGAGCCTAAGACCTAATCCTGCAAATAGCTCAGATGCCATCTTCGTAGATGTAGAAGCGCTACAAGCAATGGATGCTACAGTAAATATGTATGGTGTAACTGGTCAATTGATCTCTAGCAGCAAGCAGCTTTTCTCTACTGGAAATAACACCGTAGAATTAGCAACTACTAATTTGACTGCTGGTCTTTACATGGTTTCTATCGAAACAAAAACTGGTGTAACTACCAAGCGTTTGGTTATTCGATAAGTAAAACTATTTCGTGCGCTTTTCTATTTAAAGCGCATTTAAAAAATCCCGAATGATTGATAGCCAATCGTTCGGGATTTTTTTGTTTCCGATGTTTGCGGGGTAATTGCCATGGATCTCCACCAAGTTAACCTATGGTTTTAAACCACGTAGAAAAAAAACAGTAATACCACAAGAGCGCTTTGAAAGGCATTATTTTATTCTGAACCAGGACAAGAGTTTTATCATAAATGCTCAGAGGCCACAAAAATGTCATCTAAATGCATAACATTTACGGAGCGGTGGCAAAAGATCGGATGATTTTTTACTATTTTTACACCTAAAGTAATATTGATATATTCAATTTATTTTGATTTTCACCTATAAAGGCATGAAAACTGTTGCATTAGCACTTGTTCGAATGCTTCTTTTTCACAAAAAATAAACAGTTCTAAAACATGAAAAAAATACTACTACTGCTAGGCCTTATGATGGCTATTTTTGCTGCTCCAACTTACGCACAACAAGAGCGTGGCGTTTGCGGCGTATCTCACGAGCATGGACTCGTTATTAAAGAGCGTTTGCTCAACAATAGAAAAGTAAGTCCAAACTTCGTACGTACTAGGGGGGTGACTACTTATGTACCAGTCAAAGTTCACTTAGTAGGGAGAGATGAAGGTACGGGACATGCTACTCCAGATCGCGTATTAGATATGCTCTGTGTACTTAATGAAGGTTGGGAAACTGCTGAGATTCAGTACTACCTAGAAGGAGAAATTAACTATATTGATAATACCTTCTTTTTTCTCCACAGTGGTAATAATCTCGCAATAGCGAACGAAATGAATGGTGTAAAAGTAAATAACGCAATCAATATCTTTGTAACGAGTAGTGCAGGCTCTGGTTCAGGTAACGGAACAACGCTTGCGTACTATTCTCCTACTGTTGACTGTGTTCTTGTACGGAAGCAATCAATGCTTCAAGAATCGACTTTACCTCACGAAATGGGACACTTCTTTAGTTTAAGTCACCCGTTTTTTGGATGGGAGTCTGAGGAGTGGGATGCCGCAGATCATGGAAATCCAGTTCTCAGTTTATCCAGCCCAGGGGGTGCTGCAAACGAGTTTGTGAATGGCACTAATTGCCTTACTGCAGCTGATGGAATCTGCGATACACCACCAGATTATTTGTTCGCTTTCCATTCGTCTCAAAATGGTTGTAATCCATTTACGGGAGGTGCAATGGATCCAAATGGAGACTTAATCGATCCTCTGGAAAATAATACGATGAGCTACTTTGAAGGTTGTAATTATGAATTTACGGAAGATCAGATGAATGCGGCTAAGTTAGATTTAGATCAACCTGATCGTAGTTATGTGAACCCAGGGACGACGCCTAACTTAGACGTTGTGGATGAATTAGCCGTAGCAACCAGCCCAATAAACGGAGAAGAAACATTTTACAACGCCATTGAACTGAAGTGGGACCCTGTACCTGGTGCTACACATTATTCCGTTGAATTGGATGATGATGATAATTTTGATAATGAGCCCTTTAGAAGAGTTGTCACAAACAACTCCGCTTTCATCGGTAACTTTTGTTCGCCTAATAAAACGTATTACTGGAGAGTACGTCCATTCAACCAATACAGCACTTGTGATTCTGCTTTTGGAGAGACTTCCGAATTTGAAACAAATGCCATTGCCTCTAAAGTAGAAACAGTAGAAGGCGTAAATTACTGGAGCGTAAGACCTAATCCTGCAAATAGCTCCGATGCCATTTTCGTAGATGTAGAAGCGCTACAAGCAATGGATGCTACAGTGAATATGTATGCTGTAACTGGTCAATTGATCTCTAGCAGCAAACAGCTTTTCTCTATTGGAAACAACAGGGTAGAACTGGCAACGTCTAATTTGACTGCTGGCCTTTACATGATTTCTATCGAAACAAAAACGGGTGTAACTACTAAGCGTCTGGTTATTCGATAAGCAAAAATATTCGTTTTGCACTTTCTGCAAAATAGAAATGAATTTAAAAATCCCAGATGGTTGATTGTCAATCGTCTGGGATTTTTTATTATATTTGAGATAGAAATTTAGAACTGCCCAGCGCTCATTTCTAACCAACCAACCTTTAGCTATGAAAAAAAGAAAGATACTTCCCGTCTTTGTTCTCTCCTTTTTATTTACTGTTTTGTCGTTTGCACAAAATCAACATCCATTTCCTTGTAACATGACTTCTGATACAGAAAGTCATATTCGGGAGCGATTGATTAAGAATAAGAAATTCCTTAAAGAGCATGCGATTATTAGGGCGGTGACCACCTATGTCCCTGTGAAGATTCATCTGGTAGCAGATGATGATGGAGAGGGCCGAATGCCCATCCATCGTGCATTAGATATGTTGTGTGTGCTAAACGAGGAGTACGAAGATTCAGACATTCAGTTTTATATGAAAGATGGGTTGAGTTATGTTGATCATTCGTTGATATTTAGTCACGAAGGATTTAATAACCCAGGTGGTGGTAGTATTCAACTTTGGGATGTCAGTTCAACATACAAGGCTGAGGATGCGCTTAATATTTTTGTTACGAATAATGTAGGAGGTAGCAGTGGTAATGGGCAAACCTTATCGTATTATTCACCATACAATGATTGTCTCTATGTTCGAAAACAAAGTGTATTAGGAAATACCGTTTTACCTCATGAGATGGGACATTTCTTTAGTTTAATTCATCCTTTCATTGGTTGGGAACTTAGTGGATTTTGCGAAGGTCAAATCGATTCCACTGCTTGTGATGTGGTAGAAACCCAATCCGGTAGTAATTGCGAAACGACTGGGGACCTGATTTGTGATACTCCGCCCGACTACCTTTTCGGATTTTGTCCTTCAACGAATAATGGTTGTGAATTCACAGGAGAAGTTTATGATTGCGAAGGTACATTGGTGGATCCTATGGAAAACAATATGATGTCTTATTACACAGGCTGCGCGGATTACGAATTTACA
Organism: Herpochondria borealis; assembly: GCA_032274145.1. NCBI lineage: Eukaryota > Rhodophyta > Florideophyceae > Ceramiales > Ceramiaceae > Herpochondria > Herpochondria borealis. Next base: position 12,690 of record JAVCKV010000782.1, on the reverse strand, counting down.
GAAGGGCAAAATGAAGTTATGCAAGTTGACTTATTCTCACCCGAACGAGCTTATTGCAATCCTGGAATACTTCCTTCAAGTTTGATATTTCCTACTAATGATGTGGAACTAATATCACCGGATGATGATGAATTTGAAATTCCTTTTAATACCATGCACTTTCAGTGGGAAGAAGTTGAAGAAGCAAGTCATTATTTATTAGAAATAGACAGGTTTTCGACCTTTGACGATGAACCATATACAGCGGTTCTCATAAGCAATGAAGCCTTAGTTACCAATTACGGACAACCGAATACAACCTACTACTGGCGGATTCGTCCATTCAACGAGTATCGAACTTGTTCGGGGTATTCTGAAATATTTAGTTTCGAAAGCAGTAATCTTGCTTCAAGTATAAACGAAATATCCGCTATCAATAGCTGGTCGATTAACCCTAATCCAACAAAAGTAAACGAAACAATGTTCGCTGAAATATATTCGAATGAAGTTTTTAAAGGAGAAATAACAGTCCAATCCGTTTCCGGAAAAGTAATGTTAAAACTAGATCAGGAATTTGCTAAAGGACTTGAACGAGTCGGAATTCCTACTGATGAACTTCCAAGAGGAGTTTATTTAATATCTATACAAACAAAGGAAAGGCGGAGTACAAAGAGGGTAGTGGTTCAGTAACTTAAAGTTTTTTCAATCTTAATCTCAACTTCAATTCGCGAATGAGCGATTTGAAGTTGAGGTTGTAATTGAAGTGGAGGGTGTTTAGGGTGTTCCGTAAACGGTGCCCCTCAACAAATAAATCAAAATCAAAATCCCGCGAACGCATGCTCTATATCTGATTGACATTCAGTTTTTAACAATGCATTGGCCTTGTAGTAGTGGGAAAATTTTTATTTTTATTTCCATTTTTATTTTGATTAAAGCACAGTATATTGAACAGTCCTTTGAATTGGTGTTACTTCTTCCTCCGCAACTTAAAGGACCAAGTCACCATTATCCGACAAACCTCTTCTCCCTGCTCATTCCGTCCAACACCAGTCATCGTAATCGGAACAGCCTCTCCCGTATCAAAAACCCGTTGCATCACATCAATCACCTCCTGCCCATCCTCACAGGTAAAAGTGATCTTCCCAACAGCCTTTTTAGTAAAAGTAGCTTCCTGCTTCAAGACAAGCATAGCAATGTCCTTTCTGCCTTGAATGGCAATGATTGCCAACATCCCGGTCGATAACTCACCTGCTCCAGCCAAAGCCGCAAAATAAATGGACTTAAAAGGATTCTTCGTTCGCCATCCGTAAGGAATAACCACCTCCGAACGATAAGGCGTACAAGATCTCACCTTAAAGCTCCACCAAGCAGCGGAAGGCAGTTTAGATAAGAAGTAGAAAAACAATTTGAAGTTATTCTGAAAAGAGTTGATTATATATTTAGTAGCCTCAGATTGAGGATCAAAGTAGGAAACGGTGTTTGATTTTGACATTGTATGGATTTTTCCTGTTGTTGGTTTTCCTTTTCCTTTACGGAAATCGCTTAAAAAAGGTATTTAAATCCTGAGCAAAGGATTATTGTTTTAATTAAAAATGCGTTCAACTTGGCAGAAAAACGTTGCGAACCTTTGCGTCCGCTGCGTCTTTGTGGTGAAATAAAAAAGCCGAAGGCCGCATATTAAGCCCCCGAAGTTAAGTTTTCTCCCTCGCATACCAAATCCCCTTTGAATTAAACCTAAGAAATTGTACTTTTGCCCTCTCAAAATTGAAATCAATCCATTAATCAAACTCAATATTCAAACATGAATCTTCACGAGTATCAAGGAAAAGAGCTTTTGCAAAAATTTGGTGTTGCCATTCAACATGGTATCGTAGCTGACACCGTTGAAGAAGCGGTTGCCGCTTTTGAAAAATTACAAGCAGACAGAGGAGCCAAAATGGCCGTTGTCAAAGCACAAATTCACGCTGGTGGCCGAGGTAAAGGTGGCGGAGTGAAATTGGCTAAGAACATGGATGAGCTAAAAGAACATGCAGGGAATATCCTAGGCATGATGCTCAAAACACCTCAAACACCAGGAGGAATGGAAGGACCTGGTAAATTGGTAAGCAAGATATTAGTTGCTGAAGATTGCTACGCTCCCGATTTCGACTCTTGTAAAGAGTACTACTTTTCTGTCCTTATGGATCGTGAAAAGAAATGTAACGTAATTATCTACTCTACTCAAGGTGGGATGGACATCGAAGCGGTGGCTGAAGAAACACCTGAGTTGGTACACAAAGAATACATCGATCCTACTTTAGGATTACTTGGTTTCCAAACGCGTAAGATCGCTTTCAACTTAGGTTTGAGCGGAAAGGCGTTTAAGGAAATGACAAAATTCACGGCATCTTTATACAAAGCATTCGTTGAATCTGATGCTTCTCTTTTTGAAATCAATCCAACGCTACACACAGGAAACGACAATATCCTTGCTGTTGACTGTAAAGTAAGCCTGGATGAGAACGCATTGTTCCGTCACCCGGACCTTGCTGCGCAAAGAGATACTTCAGAGGAGGATCCTGTTGAAGTAGAAGCAAAAAGCCACGGTTTGAACTTTGTAAACCTTGACGGAAACGTAGGTTGTATGGTAAACGGTGCTGGTTTGGCAATGGCAACAATGGACATTATCAAATTATCTGGTGGTGAGCCTGCTAACTTCCTTGACGTAGGAGGTACTGCAGATGCTGAGCGTGTAGAACAAGCATTCCGAATCATCTTAAGAGACGATAAGGTAAAAGCAATCTTAATAAACATCTTTGGAGGAATCGTTCGTTGTGACCGTGTTGCTCAGGGAGTTGTAGATGCTTACAAAAACATGGGTAACATCACTGTTCCAATCATTGTACGTTTACAAGGTACAAATGCTGATATTGCTAAAACGATTATTGACGAATCTGGTCTTGAAGTACATTCTGCGATTCTATTGCAGGAAGCAGCGGATTTGGTTGCTGGTGTATTGTCAGGTGCTAAAGCATAAGAAAGATTAGATTTATAGACTACCAATTGTAGCGTAGTTAATTTATCGAAAGTATAAAAAAAAGGGTCGAAGCTATTGTAGCTTCGGCCCTTTTTTAATGGGTATGTACAGTTTGATACCTTCAGTACGTTAAACTTCATCTGATAGCCTTCAAGCTGGCGGATGAACTCCAACTGCAATGCAGAATTTCTTAAGCACGTTTGGTACACCCACTTCGTCCAGCAGCTTCGAGCTGTCGGGCGAATTTTACACTATATTTTTAATGCAGTTTCTGAGAAGCTCATCCGACGACCTTAAAGTCGTCGGATGAGGATGGTGTACCTTTACTCCCGAACAACCATCACCTTCTTACTCAAGACTTTCCGATCTGCCATTCTCACCACTACCACATACAAACCACTCTCAAAGCTGCTCGTTGAAAAGTGCAAAGCCTCTGCTGAAATTTCATTCTCAGAACGCTCCGTCATCAATTGCCCAAATGCATTGTAGATAGAAATCGTCCCCGACTCCCCAACAAAATCACTCAATTGAACAAAAAACTCATCCTTCGCTGGATTAGGGAAAACGGTAAAGTTGTCCACGGTCTTCTCAAAGTTCAAAGTCCTAATTTCAGAATAAGCTACCGTTCCATCGTGGTGCGTTTTTTTGACTCTGTAGTAATTCGTTCCAGCTTGAGGAGCGACATCTTTTCCATTATAATTGAAATGAGCGTTCCAGTAATTATTATCAGATTCTTTTTCATCTACCACTTCAAAGTCAATGTTATTTAAAGAACGTTCTACTTCGAAATATTCATTTTTATATTCTGTATTGGTCACCCAATAAAGTCTCGCTGATCGGCCATCTTTAACCGCAGAGAATAGGAAGTCTTCTGAATCTTGCTGCGCTATCAAATTGGTGCTACTATTCACGAAAGCCTCTTTATCACAGACTGTAGACCAAGAGCTGGTATATAAGGATGCTTTTACAAAGTAAGTATCATTCGGCAAAGAAAGAACCTCCGTGCCATTACAATTTCCAGCACATTTAAAAACTTCAGACCAGGAACTATTGAAGATTTGAAGAATGGAAACCGGTCGGCTATCCAAACCACTGACAGTCATATTAGCTCCATCAAAAGCAAAGGTGATATTATCACAATCAACACCACCGCCGCCGCCATCAGGAACACCTGCACAAGTACAGCCATCTGATTGGATGACGTCATTGATGGTATTCGCATTATTGTCATTGCAACTGCTACCGACAGTGGCAGGCAGGTTAGGATCGTTATCATTACAATCTACGTCTGCACAAACACCATCATTGTCATTGTCTGGGCAGCCACCACCACCTCCGCCAACGGTTACGAACTCTTCCACATCACAAATGACACCCCAACTGGCAGTATACAATCGGGCTTTGACAAAATAGGTGCCGTTCGCAAGGTTGTTGAGTACTTGAGTAGGAGCGTCGCAGTTACCGGCACAATTGAGGACGGTTGCCCAACTCGGATTAAAGATCTGAACCTGACTGATAGGGGAGCTTAAGCCACTTACACTTATAGAACCTGAACCTGTTGTTATCGAAATACCGCTACAATCATTTGGTCCAGTAATCGGAGTACCTGCACAGGTACAACCATCCGATTGAATGACATCATTCGTAGTATTCGCATTATTGTCATTGCAAGCGCTTCCTACGGTTGCAGGAAGATTAGGATCATTATCATTGCAATCTACATTTGCACATACGCCATCATTGTCATTATCTGGGCAACCACCTCCACCGCCAACAGTGTAAGCATCATTGACCTGGCAAATTTGGACATAGCTTTCATTGAAATACTTTACATAAACAAAGTAATTCCCGTCCGGTACAGCTATGTTATCCGTAGGAAGATTACAATTCGCAAAACAACTATAGACCGTGGTCCAACTAGAGTTGAAAATCTGAACAGAGCTAATGGGGGCACCATCTAAGCCAGAAACGGTAATAATACCGGCTCCAGTGGTTACACTAATGTTTGCACAGTCTGGCGTCCCGCCGCCTCCAGGTGTTCCTGCGCAACTACAGTTAGCGAGGTAAACATCATTGGTAGTATTAGGGTTTCCATCATCACAAGAAGTACCGATTAGACTGTTGTTTAAATCTGGACAAGAGTCATTTGCATTACAAATACCATCGTTATCCGTATCTTGGAAAGTACCTACACAGTTACAATTACTATTGAAGGAATCGTTTATGGTACAAGGATCGCCATCATTACAAGTACCTCCAACGGTACAGTTACTAGGTGGAAATAAATTTTGACTTGGAATGATTTCCTTATTGAGACCAGGCCCAGACCAGGATAACTGTATTAGTGCAGCTCCCGCTTGTTCATAATATTCCAATCGAATATCATAGCGAACATTTGGTTCTAAATGCAACATCGCAATGTCTTCGGTAGTACCGTGGTCTGTCCAGTTATCTACCATCACAACACCATTGACCCAAAGTCTAACACCATCATCACTATTCGTATAAAAAGTATAAGTTCCAGAACGAGGAACTTCAATATCTCCAGTCCATCGAACAGAATAAGTATCTGGATCAACACCGGCAGGTGCACCAAGACCCCAGTCGAAGTCCACCGTTTGATCCACTTGCGTGTTAACAGGAGCTGTCAAGTTAGCATTGTTAAAGTAAGTTGCTTCTAATCCAGTTCCACCAACATTCGGATTCCCTTGAGGAGTACAATTATTTATATCATTTCCTATTTGAATAATTTTAGAAATAGAAGGCGTTCCAGAGCTATTCATAGCAAATAACATATAACTTCCTGGAGGGAGTATGTTTCTGTTTGGAATGTTAATTTGGTATTGATTGCCTCCCAGATTCGTAGCGGAAACAGGTATTCTACGCTGATCATTATTGGTACTGTGTGTAACTGCAGAATTTCTAACAAGAGCGAAAGAACTAATGCTACTGTTCATTCCTACAGTTATGTTGCTGTTGTAATTAGCAGTTGTAGGAGCACTGTTTATGACAGGACGAGTTGCTAAGGTTCCATTGCTGTTGAAGAGGTAAGGAGGGCTGAAAATCTCAGCATCTGGATGGTTGGTTGAACAATTGTTACAAAGACCACTACCAGCTACGAATACACGGCCATCAGCTAATAATAAGGCGATACTGTGATAATTACGAGGGGTTTGCATCGCAGCCATTTGTGTCCAACTTTGTGTATTTGGATTCCATAATTCTGGAATTAATCTAGAGTCGTTGTCAGAAAATAAAAAAGAGGTAGCCATTCCTCCAAAAGTGACTACTTCACCTGAGGGAAGTACGACTGCATTATTACAATTACGACTGTAATTTAGATTACCAGATTGGGTAACCTGCGGTGTATTCGTATTGATGTCAATGACATAAGTTTTGTTGTTCGCAGGACTTTGCGCCTCGAAAGTAAGCGCTCCACCAATCTTTAAAATTTTTCCAACATCATACATTACGGTATTACCGTTTATGGAATATTCATCATTTCCACGTAAGCCAGCAGAAGTGTAGCTACCAACGCCTTCGGTGTCAATCCAATGCATAGTAGTACTTGGACCGGCGTGGAATAATTTACCATTTGGAGCGACCCATAGCCAAGGAAAATAATCATCATGTTGTACTGGTTGAGTCGAATTTGTACCATCTGTAATGGCCGTAACAGGAATGCCCGGAGTACGGAACCAGCCTGATTTTTCTGACCAAATTTCAGCATCTTTTCCACCTACACCACCAGACCAAGAACCACCAATTGTGAAAGTTGCTCCACTAGGTAGAGTGACCTGAGATTGATAACCACGAGGAATATTTAGCGCATCGTTGGTACTCCAGTCCCCTGTGAAAGGATCGTATATAGAACTTTTATCAGAGCTTGAACCACCAGTAGCCATCACGCGTCCATCAGGTAAAGTGGTAACTCCAGGACAAAACATATCGTGTTGGGTATTGGTAATCAGAAACTCTGCAGAGCTGTTATTAGCAGGATCGAAGATGGCTGTCCATGTTCTACCCTGATTGCCACCAAAAGCAAGTTTATCTCTCGCTGACCAGGTCATTAATTTACCATTGGGAAGATTAGCTCCTGCAATGGCGACCAGCGGCATTTGGATTACAGAGCTCCAGGCACCTACTGAGTTATTTACGAAGCTCTGTCGGTAAGGAATAAAATCCTTACTACCGAAAGACTCTAGCTCTATGTCATATTCATCCGCATTGAGTCGTTTAAACATCAGGTATTCGTCCCAGTTCATTTCTTTACCGGAACATAATTTTACAATAGGGTCTCCATTATTTGCATAGGCAAAAGAAGAGAGTAGGAGACCTAGAATTAGGAATCTTAGTTTGAGGGGAAATGAATTGGTCATAATTTTAAGCATTTTGAAAAGAAAAAGAGCATAGTTATCTATGCCCACAGCAAATAGTTGAGAAGATTAGTGGATAATAAGTGCTTAGAATAAAGGTAAATTTGGGTATGTTGTGGAGGGGATAACAGATAGTACAAGAAGACAGGTCTTTTAAAAACCTAACCGCGGTCTAGTAAAGATAAAATGAATTGTGTAAAATTTCTAATTTACACAAATAAAAAGCCCGAATCTGCGTGACAGATTCGGGCTTTTTATTAGACCTGTTACTTTTGTAGTCCGCTGTTAATCAATGTATTATGTGTTTCATGGAAATCAAAAATCATTGGTAAACCATTGAAAATCAATATAACAATATATACACTTTTGCTTGACCTTATTTTGGCATACAAAAAACGCCATAAAAGCGACCATTCACCCTATAATTAAACAGAAACAAGTCTATTTAATAATGGACTTTTAGAGCTTTCTTATCTTAAAAAGGGATCAGAAAACTTCTCGTCCGTTCTAAAACTTTCTCCAGATAGTGTTTTGAGAAAGGCAACAAGTCCTTTCTTTTCCACATCTGTCAGATTCAGGCGTTTCGGTTGTACGTTTCCTGTAGCTTGATCGAAATCCTTGAAATGCCAGCTTAACTCGGGGTGATTTTTTATACCACTATTGTAGTGTTCTACTACTTCTTCGAGTGTGTTAAAGCGGCCATCGTGCATATAAGGAGCAGTAAGACCTATATTTCTTAAAGATGGAATTTTGAATCTCCCTGAATTTATTACCCCTAAAGGGTTTTCAAGGAAGATGACCTGCCCCTCAGAACTTATGATTTGAGTAGTGGTAGAACTAATACCTGGATCTTCATAAACTAGATCAAGACCAATATTGGCAGAGGCACCTCCCCACGATGGAGCAAAGAGTGGATCTGAATGACAACTGGCACAATTGGCCTTCTCAAAGAATACTATTTTTCCAATTTGTTCCAAAGGAGAGAAATTATTGAAATTGCTGGCGTTACCTTGATCGTATTTACTATCAAAACTGGTAATGGACTTCATAAAATCCGATACTGCTTTGCTAACTCTATCGGGTGTAATCTCGTCGGAGCCATATGCTTTTTCAAAGAGCTCTGGGTAGTAACTTACTTGTGTTAATTTTTCTGCAAGGACATCAATGTTTTCCATGCCCATTTCGATATGGTTCTCAATGGGTTCGCTTACCAGTTCCTCTAAGGTAGAGGCCCGTAAATCCCAAAAGAAATCTCTACCGAAAACGAGGTTGGCTATAGGCATGGCATTTCTAATAGTAGACTGATTTGTAAAACCAAGACTAAACTGCTTAGTATCACTAAATCCAGCTGCTTGTAAATGGCAACTCGCACAGGAAATCCGATTGGTTGCTGACAGCTTAGGATCGTAAAACAATACTCGACCCAGTGTAGCGACATCATTATTCAGGTTGTTAATGCCATTTACAGAGAACCCAAAGACATTTTCGGGAATATCTTCAGTAATGTCATAATTGAAAGCCTCCGTCGGGAGTTGTGGTGGAGAGGTTACATCTGCTACGTTTTTATCTTTATTACAGGCACTAAATACCAGAAAAAGAGAAAGCAGAAAGGGGAGGAATAAATTTATTTTTTTCATTGTTGGGAGTTTTAGTTTTAGCGAATATAAGGTTTTTTTACCATTATTACATTAGCATGACAATAGGGCTTATATCCTAATACTAAAATACAAGGCAAAAGGAGGGGTTAAGTCTAAATCAATTGTTGAACTTTTACTAGTGTTCTTTGGGCCATTATCACCATTGTCCGATTCTTCTTTGCTCATTACATAGCTTACATATAAGGTGGACTCTGTACCAACACTAATACGTTGATTAATTCGAAAATGCACGCCTAATACAGGGCCAAGGCCAACTATAAGATTGGTGTTTTTTTGCTCACCGTTATCAAAATTATTGAAGCTTTCGAATTTAGAAAAATTTGCACCAAGTAAGACATCAAAACCTGTAGTAAACAACCATTTCGTTGCAATATCGTGTCGTTTTTCTCCTCCCAATCGGAGGTCAAAAGCCATAAAGGCTTGATCGAAGGGGACTGAATTGTCTTCATCTCTTGAAACACGATTAACGTCTAGGCCAAGCCCCAGTCGGAATGCTTTATCATCTTTTATTTTTTTATAAGTAAGTAGGTAATCGCCTTGAGGAGCTTGGTTCCCATTGAAAGAAAGAAACTGATTGGCGAATCCAGTAATATTGAGCCCCCATTCATCATCGTATGGGGTAGCCTCAGTGCTTTCCTGTGCTTTTAGAACAGTACAATTACAAAGTAGGCTGAAGAACAAAAGGCTAGTGATGCTTTTTGTAATAAAATTGTTAGTAGTCATAGGTTTTGATTTATAAGTTTTGAAAAGTTTTAAGTTTAGAACCTAAACATACTCTTTTCTTTGAACATATTTAGCCCAAAATGCCCGAAGAAGAATCCAGCTGTGCGCAAAAAGGTTTGGAAAAAAGCCATATTGTTTTTGTAAAATCTGATATCGACCCTTTAAACTTTGTTGATGTCTGTTCTTGGAAATGCCACCCGTGAGGTAATGAGCTAGGATGATATTTGTATGACTAGCCTTCCTACTTTTCTTCAAACATTCGATAACCCAATAGATATCTGCACTTAAATTATTCATCATGTACTTAGGCACAATTGTTCTTCTTGGCAAAAATCCTTGATGACAGACTACCATTCCATAACGTAATGATTTCCAATTCAGTTGGCTGGGCAATTGCTGCGTAGTACATTCACTACGAGTACCCAAAGCTTCCCGTTGGTCATTTACCAACATCACTTCTCCGTAGAGCACATCCGTATCTTCTTCATAGCAAGCCACCATTTTACGGACCGTATCTTTTGTTGGAATAGTATCTCCTGCATTCATAAACCAAATAAAATCCCCCCTTGCCAAATCAATCCCTTTGTTCATGGCGTCGTACAAACCTTTATCCGGTTCCGAAATCCAACGATCAATCTGCTCATCCTTTTCTTGAATCAGCGCTAAGGAACCATCGGTAGAGGCGCCATCCACAATGACATACTCGATATTCGGATAGTCCTGCTCAAATACAGATTGCATGGTCATCTCTAAAAGAGAGACACTATTATAAACTACGGTAATGATACTGATATTAGGCTGAGTCATAGATTTAACATACTGTAAAACAAAAATGGAGTTTCAAAGAAAGCCGCTAAATAACAATAAAAAATTAACTTGGTCATCTACAAGCTTTTAGTTAAAGTTAAACGACGCAGGAAGAGTACTTTAGCTAAAAGCTTGAATGTAAAGATGACCCGATTATTTTGTGTGTAATACTATAATGCTAATAAAAATTCTAAGGATACGGCATATTCTCCCCAAAGATCGAAGATCTCAGAGGGAATATATCATATCAGAGGAGGACTAATTAGCTATGGGCTCGCTATGATTCCTGGTCATCCCGACTGAGCCACGAGAGAAGAAACCTATCCCTATGCTCAAATAGATTTCTCAAAGATCACAATGGAACACCGTACGAAGAATTTCGTATCTATTCCTAAAAACCTTACCTTCGGCCCATAAATATTCACAACACAATGAACAATACACCTTTCGGAAAATTCATACCGCACCTGATTGCTTATGCCATCTTCATGTGCATCTCTTTTGCTTTCTTTTCCCCATACCTCACGGCAAACAAAGCACTGACCCAATCGGATAATAGCCGGGCCTACGGGATGCAAGGAGAGTCGACGAAAGTCTTTAATGAAACTGGAGACTGGCCACTGTGGACCAATTCGCAGTTTGGAGGAATGCCTGCCTTTCAGGTCAAAGGATCATACGACAACAATATGAACAAATATATTTACCGAATGATGCTCTTATTTCAAGGCATTGTAGATGTACCTTTTGTTATTTTGATGGCGATGTTCTGTTGTTATCTCTTTCTTATTGTACTCGGAGTCGATTGGCGGATAGGAATAATAGGTTCCATTGCTTTTGGTTTATCTACCTACTTCTGTGATCTTGCCGAAGCAGGGCACTCTACCAAAATGGTGGTGGTTGCCTTAGTCCCCGGATTTTTTGCAGGAGCAGTGTTGGCTTTTCGGCAACGCTATATCATAGGAGGAGTGCTTTTCGGTATCTTTTTATCCATTGGTATTTTAGCCAATCACGTACAAATTATTTATTACGCAGCCTTATTACTGATCATTTTAGGAATTATAGAACTAGTGAAAGCTGTTAAAGGCAATACTTTACCTGCTTTCGCTAAATCGGCTGGTGTATTAGTCGTAGCGGGAATGCTGGCAATTTTGTCAAATGCCTCAATGCTCTGGACCACCTATGAATACAGTAAAGAGACGATTCGTGGAAAATCCGAATTAACCTCCAACGCAAAGAAAGGAGATGGTTTGGATAAGGAATATATTTGGCAATGGAGTTATGGAGTTATAGAGACGATGAGTTTACTTGTACATAATTTTTATGGGGGAGGAGCTTCGCATGATATGAGCGGAACGGAGTTTTATAAAAGACAAGCTCCCGGCCAAATCCAGCAACTGACACAACAGGGTTATCCTATTGATGCAGCTAAAAAAACGGCTGGGCAATCTATTGCTTCCATCTTCTATTATGGAGATCAGCCCTTTGTGGGGACAGCGATTTATTTTGGCGCAATCATATTGTTTTTCTTTTTTGTAGGACTGGTGTTGGTCCCAGGGACAATAAAATGGTGGTTGGCTATTTCTGCGCTATTTTCATTGACCATAGCTTGGGGAGGTAATTTTCCACTCAATCATTTTTTAGTTGACTACTTTCCAATGTTTAATAAATTCCGAGCGGTTTCGATGGCATTGGGCTTGACTCATTTATGTGTCGTAGCGTTGGCGGTTTTAGGATTGCAAGAAGTCATTAATGGGAAACGATCTGTTGCTGATCGACAAAAAGCAATGTTTATCGCCTTAGGAATTACCGGAGGATTATGTCTTTTCGCTTTAATGATGAGTGGAGGTGATTTAGGCAATGCAGCAAAGGATGGTCGTTATCCAGCAAACATTCTGGACCTAGTCAAAGCGGACCGTGCAAGTATGATACGCGCGGATAGCTTCAAGTCACTGGCCTTTATTTTACTTTGTGCTGGTTTGATTTGGGCTTACTTGAAAGGAAAAATCAAAACGATTATGTTAGTTGGAGTCGTTGGGCTTTTGGTTCTAATAGACAGTTGGTCAGCTTCAAAAAGAATCATCTATGCCGACAAATATGAACAAAAAATAGAGAACCCAAGAGAACGAGCACT
>JAVCKV010000671.1:0-27318 GCA_032274145.1 Herpochondria borealis | reverse complement strand
CTTTTTACTAAAATCACCTTTGAGTACATGATCGTATTCTACTGGTGAGTTTGGCACATGTGCTCGCTCTTTTCTTGTATTTTGAGCGCTATTTTGATCTTGATTGTCACCAGTTTCTTTTTGGCTTGGCTTATCTGGTCTGTCTTTGTTGCGTCCACTTACTTTCTTATTTGGACTTTTACGGGCTATTGCTCCTATGACAGCGGCTTTTTTGGTGATACTGACCACTGCTACTGGCGATAGATTTTCACCTACAAATAACCCGAGGGCTTCAATATCACCATCGCCAATAGCTTCAAGCTGGCCTGAAAACTCTTCAACTATTGCTTGGGCAACACTGGCAGGATCATCCACTAACATTTGTATGAGGCTGGCAATTGATTTGGTCGTATCAATTGGATGCAGGATGATCTCTAATAAATCTTTGCCTTGATTTTGTAGGCCTGTTATGAGCCCGCTGGTAAACTGGCCTATATGAGCGACAACTGTTTGTATAAGAGATTGTTTAGATGCTGGGTGCTCTGATACTGGATGATTAGATATCAGTGGATGTATAGACTGCAAAGTGTTGTTATCACCACTTTCAACTGTGCTCTTTAAACTTCTCTCTAAACCACTTTTTAAATCTCTCTCTAAAAAAGCATCAGGCATGATCACTCGTTGGGGTGATTCACTTTTTTGGGTTTGTGTGGATGCGAGTTGGGCGCGCTCTGAATGATTGCCAGCAACTTCAGTGGCAATATTAGAGGCTTGCTGCTGAACTGCTTGACCGTAGTTTTGAAAAGCTGAGACTGATGCCACACTTAGGAAAAACAGTGTAATGAGATATTCGTTAGAACCGATACCCTTTTGTTTTAAAAATGCCGCGCTCAACGGACTAATACAGACCGGACAATCCATCCTTTTTATAAAGATAGCTTGATAATAAAAACGAAGAATAAGAATAAACAAACAATAATATTGCATTTAAAACGACCACTTTAGAATTACATCTCGATGACCATGTGATTAGATTCTAAAATGACATGAATGGCAAGGACCTCTTGCTTAAACTGTGATGGAGTTCTCGAAAAAATATTTTATACTCAGACGAATCCAAATAGAGCTATTCGAATAAGTGAGCTATCAGGGAGGATACCGATGAAAGAATTTCAGCGAATTATATAACTTAGAAATAAAGGCAAGACTCAACAAGAGATTGCGAAAATTGTTGGCGTGACTCGACCTAATGTTATTCGTTTTACTGATCTGTACTTCACATTTGGCATTAAAACCGTCAACATTGATGGGGCACAGATAAAGATCACATCGCTCACGAGAACTGTTGTTGATTGCTTTAAGTTTAGAAAAAAAATTGGGCTTGATGTCGCACTTGAAGCACTTAATGATGCTTGGAATAACAAAAGGGTTACTATGGATGAGCTTTAGACCTGTGCTACAAATCTAAGAATGGCTAATGTAATGCGACCTTATCTAGAGAGCCTAACATGAAGACTAAGAAAAGTGCCGCATCTATACCCAAAGCGTTTGAGATTGAGGTGTTGGAGGTATCTTCATTTTAGATATTGACAAGGCGCGACAACGCTGTATGGCCACTTCCATACGAGGCACAGTCACGAGGTCAAGCGTTAAAAGGACGGTGCATGCGACACCTCAATCTCAAAGGCTTTGGGTGTATTCAAGCAGGGGTTGTGCTTGCTCAAATGTCAGAACAAGCGCAAGAGGTTTTGCCTTGCTGGATACAAGCAGGTATTGTGGTCGGCATACAGTAACACGATTACTGTATTATTATCAGTAGTGTACTGATGGCTGGATATGAAGTGCAAGAGAGTCATGAGCGCAGAGACTGTGTGCATCTCTTAAGGAGTCGCTGGCGCCAAAGAGGCGAGCGACGAGGAATCGAGGAAAAAATGTTTGAAAAAGATTGATTGAGCGCAGCCATTTCGCGCCAGCGACTAAGAAGCAAGAGTATCTGGCTGACCGAGGAGAAGCTCTGCGTACTGATTGCTCACTGATATTTCAAAGTGGTTATTCGCATAAGCGTTTTTACCGGTTGTCGTATCATGACGATTTTTTGTGTCTAAGAAGGTCACAGCTAAATCGAAGGGTTTGGTCTGATCTGAGAAAGGATTACTTGCAGCTTTATCTGCAGCCACATTCTCCCCTACTAGATATTGTTGAGGATTGAGTGGCCCTTCAACAGGTTGAAAATTCTGTGATTGAGTACCGTTTTCCGCTATATCGTCCATCTTAATTAACCGAGGCGGTTCAATGCTGTTCTGTTCGCTTTGACGAGTGACATGTTGAAATATTTTTTCAATCTGTTCTGGTTTGAGATACTCTCCACTTGGGTTGTCATGAGATGCTGGATTGAAGTCGATAAGGCCTTGTTCTATGGCAACAAAACTTTCTAAAGACTCTTGAAGTTTCCCATTCTCGTCGAGTATGGGAGATTCATTATTCACGATTTCATGTATCGCATTGTTAAGCCGAACTGAGCCTAAGTCAGCTATTTTCACTGAGCCATTGTTTTTCTTCTGAATTCTCAAAGCAACGAGACTTAATGCTAATGCAGATCTGTGTCCGCAAAATCCATCAGCATAAATTTTATGGGTAACGTGCTTTTTTTGGGTAAGAGCTTCCCTCAACTGAAAATGGTCTAGTTTACATGATAAGGTGTTCTGATACTTCTCTATTTCTTGAGATATGTCTTGTATTTGTCTATTAATCGTTGTGGTACTCAAGCTGTTTGAATTATTGCTCAACGCTGTAATTTTACTCTTGGACTTCTTTAGGCTATCCTGAAGCTTTTTAATTGTTTGTATTGTCGAATGAGCATTTCTAATAGCAGACTGCTTTTCGGATTTGTAGTTAATAAGGCTGTTAGCACTTTTAATAGTTTTATTTACTTCTTTGATGATTGCGCTTACATTTTTCTGTCGCTGTCCTTGTGGGCTCAACTCAGCTGGAGAAGCTGAGTTGTCAGTGCTTATTTCTTCATCGCTTGTTGCTTCATCTCTTAGCTTGATGAATGCTTTATCCCACTCGACATGTTGTTCTTCCGGGCTCAATAAGCTGACAGTGCTTGTTGCTTCATCGCTTGGCTTGATGAATGCTGTACTAGGCTCGAAGAGATCATAAATTGATGGTCGATTACCACCCCATAGGTTGGTGACGGGTGTATCAAGCTTTGATGGTCTCTGTTGTTCTTCCGGGCTCCATAAGCTGCTGACAGTGCTTGTTTCTTCATCTCTTAGCGTGATGTATTCTATACCGAGACCAGAAGTTTGAGCTGGCGTGTCTAATAGGGCTCTCGGCGTGCCTCCAAGCTTTTTTGCTGGATTGAAAAGTGCTTTTCCTATTTTAGAAAAGAAACGACTTTTTTTTTGTACAGGAGTCGATTGTTGATTCAGTAATGCTGCGTCTCTTGTGTGTGTTGTGTTTCCTGAGATCTGTTTGGTCATGAGTTTAAACCTTCCTATTGTAATAATGAAAGAACTTGGCCTGCATTCCCAGTGCTGGCATCATATGCTTTGCCTCTGGCTTCTAATTTGTCAAGTATTGCGATAGCTGCTGCATTATCAGCTGCACTATTGATTTTTTTGCCTGAAGTCAGCCTTTCAGTGCTTGTTGCCATGAGTTTCGAGGCAGCGTTATTTTGTGCGGTCATCGATTATAATGTAATCATAAGCCTAATACCCTTATATGATGTTGATGTGATATCTGTCTAGGCTAACCTAAATCAATGAGCAATAAAAGCTTTTTTTACAATTCACAGCTGAATCCCTTGCGAATTTAGTTAAGTTAGCGTTATACTCCTTTTCATTGTAGATGCGTAGCTCAGTTGGTTAGAGCACCACCTTGACATGGTGGGGGTCAGCGGTTCGAGTCCGCTCGTGTCTACCACATATTTCAAGATGATTCCTTTCTCTTTCATTTTCTCTATTCGAGCACCTCGGGGTTGATATCTAGGCACCGGCGGTTGGGCAGGGTGTGATTTTTAAGAGGATTGATTGAGTCTTTTTTAAATCGATAGTGAAGGGTTTTTCATGATTCATATTACTTTTCCAGATGGTCGAAAAGTCGAATTTGAAACTGGATCTAGTGCGCTAGATGTTGCTGGATCTATCAGTGGTCATTTACGAAAGGCGACGATTGCAGCTCAGATCAATGGTAAGCTTCGGGATGCTTCGCTGCCCATTCATGTTGATGCTCAGGTTCGTTTGATTACTGCAAAAGATCCTGAGGCGATGGATATTATTCGTCATTCTTGTGCTCATCTTATCGGCCACGCCATTAAGCAACTTTTTCCTGATACATTAATGGCTATTGGTCCTGTGGTTGCTGATGGCTTTTATTACGATGTATCAACTCAACGAACCTTGACGCCTGATGATCTTAATCTCATACAAGAGCGGATGTCTGTACTGATTAAGACAAATTATGATGTTGTTGTGAAAGTTGTCAGCAAGCAAGAGGCTTGGGAGGTGTTTTCAGCTCGCGGCGAAGGCTATAAGCTTGAAATTCTCGATGCTATCCCAGATGATGATGAAATTAAATTGTATTATCATGAAGACTATGTGGATATGTGTAGAGGGCCTCATGTACCAAATACCCGTCATTTACAGTTTTCAAAATTGACAAAGTTAGCAGGTGCTTATTGGCGTGCAGATGCTAATAATGATATGTTGCAGCGAATTTATGGTACAGCTTGGACAAATAAAAAAGAGTTGAAGGCGTATTTTCTTCGTTTGGAGGAGCAAGATAAAAGAGACCATCGAAAAATTGGTAAGCAGCTTAATTTGTTTCATATTCAAGAAGAAGCTCCAGGGATGGTTTTTTGGCATCCAGATGGTTACACTCTTTATAGAATACTTGAAGATTATTTGAGAAAAAAACAGCAACAAGATGGTTATCTTGAAATAAAAACACCTCAGGTTCTTGATCGTTCCTTATGGGAAAAATCTGGGCATTGGGATAAATTCCGTGAAAACATGTTTACGACTGAGTCAGAAAGCCGAGACTATGCAATTAAACCAATGAGCTGCCCTTGTCATGTCCAAGTGTTTAACCAGGGCCTTAGAAGCTATAGGGAATTGCCGTTGAGATTGGCAGAATTCGGTTCTTGCCATCGGAATGAAATATCTGGCTCATTACATGGCATTATGAGAGTCAGAAGCTTTACGCAAGATGACGGCCATATATTTTGTACGCCAGAACAGATTTTTGATGAAGTTAGTTTGTTTGTTGATCGTGTTTTTGAAGTGTATAAAATGTTTGGATTTAACGATATTGAAATGAAAATATCGACACGCCCAAAAAATCGTGTTGGCAGTGATGAAGTATGGGATCAAGCTGAAGGTGCTTTAATGCAAGCTCTTAATGCTAAAAAAATTCCTTACGATCTTTTGCCTGGTGAGGGCGCTTTTTATGGCCCTAAAATTGAATTCTCCCTGCGTGATTGTCAAAATAGAGTTTGGCAATGTGGTACTATGCAAGTTGATTTTTCAACACCTGAACGTTTAGGTGCGCAATATGTTGCAGAAGATTCATCAAAGAAGACGCCTGTTATGCTGCACAGAGCCATGATTGGCACATTTGAGCGATTTATAGGAATTCTCATCGAGCATTACGCTGGTGTTTTTCCTGTTTGGCTTGCCCCTGTTCAAGCTGTGGTGCTCACAATTACTCAGGCTCATACGGTATATGCTGAAAAATTAGTCAAAAAATTATCAGCGGCAGGGGTTCGTGTCACTCATGACTTGAGAAATGAGAAAATTGGCTTTAAGATTCGGGAGCACACTCTGAAAAAAGTGCCATACTTGCTTGTTGTTGGGGGCTCGGAAATTGAAACAAATACAGTGTCGGTTCGAACACGAACAGGTGAAGATTTAGGCTCCTGTTCGCAGGATGCTGTCGCAGATCAAATATTGAATGGATTTTAGAGTATTTTACCTGTAAACTCATCGGTAATTTGTTGCTAGGATTAATACGTGCCAGCAACAAGCTTGGTCAATTAATGCATATCAATTGGAGGATTAGCCAATTAAGTCCGCAAACAAAAAGTCTTTCTCTAATAGTGGGAAGGCAAAAAAGAATGTGCTCAATGAAGAAATTAGCCATCCACAAGTTCGGCTCGTTGGAGTTGAAGGTGAGCAGCTGGGTATAGTCAGTTCAACAGAAGCATTAGAGAAAGCACGGGCTCTCTCATTAGACCTTGTTGAAATTGTGCCTCAAGCAGAGCCACCAGTCTGTCGGATTATGGATTTTGGGAAACACCTGTTTGAAGAGCGTAAAAAACGTGCTGAATCGAAGAAAAAGCAAAAGCAGTCACAAGTCAAAGAAATTAAATTTAGGCCAACAACGGATATCGGTGACTATAACGTTAAGCTGAAAAGTTTAATCAGATTTCTTGATGATGGCGATAAAGCAAAAGTAACTTTAAGATTTCGTGGACGAGAAATGTCTCACCAAGATATCGGTATGAAGTTAATGATGCGTATAAAAGTAGATCTAGAGCCTCATGGCTCTATTGAGCTAGAGCCTAAGCTTGAAGGTAAGCAGATGGTCATGGTGTTTGGGCCGAAAAAGAAGTAAATCTTTACATAATCGCTGGCGCCTATGTCGCGCCAGCAACTACATACTGGTTGAGGGTCAAAGAGTGATACCTGAAGCCTTGTCTTATTAGAAAAAAATCACTCTAAAAAAATGAATAAAG
This sequence comes from Herpochondria borealis, assembly GCA_032274145.1. Lineage (NCBI taxonomy): Eukaryota > Rhodophyta > Florideophyceae > Ceramiales > Ceramiaceae > Herpochondria > Herpochondria borealis. The sequence continues at coordinate 20,600 of JAVCKV010000671.1, read as the reverse complement.
GTGTACTATGCCTAAAATCAAAACTAATTCTGGCGCTGCAAAGCGTTTTAAAAAAACTGCAGGTGGCTTTAAGCACAAAAGAGCTTATAAAAACCATATCTTAACAAATAAATCACCAAAGCGGATTCGTCAGCTTCGTGCAAAGAAATTGATTCATAAAAATGATGAAAGTCTTATTGCCCGCATGATGCCAAACCATCTTTAGCGCTGCCATTTTTACCCCTACTTTAGTCTTTAGTCTTTTATAGACTTAAGTCTTATTTTAGTACTAGTGTAGTGGTATATATAAGAGCGAAAAAATATTTGGTTGAATGAAAGAGTCGAACGAAACGTTAAAAAATAAAGTAAAGAGGTGATTTATGACAAGAGTGAAAAGAGGCGTTACAGCGAAAGCACGTCACAAGAAAGTATTAAAGCAAGCGAAAGGATATTACGGTGCTCGAAGCCGAGTATATCGTGTTGCAAAGCAAGCGGTTATTAAGGCAAAGCAGTATGCCTACCGTGATAGAAAGCAAAGAAAGAGACAGTTTCGAAGCCTTTGGATTGTTCGAATTAATGCCGCTGCACGTGAAAATGGGCTTTCTTACAGCCAATTTATGAACGGTATGAATAAAGCTAATATAGAGCTTGACCGTCGAGTGTTAGCTGATTTAGCTGTGCATGAAAAAGATGCGTTTGCATCTTTGGTTGATCAGGCAAAAAATGCTTTGGCTGCATAAACAAGCCTCCTCAGAGCTGCTGAATTTATTTCAGTTGCTTGAATTTAAAAAAGTCCAGCAATGTCTGGGCTTTTTTTTTTCAAAAATGTAGTCTACATTCAATGTATTAGGATGACTAGGGTCTGATCGTATTATCCAATTTTTAATTCGATGGATGTTAGAATACTCAATTTATTGTATTGGCTTGTCCTGAATTGTGCGCCTGAACCTTGTTTCAGGCTCTTGGATATTGACCTTGTGGCAAAGGAGGCCTCTATGAGTGCTCTGACCAAAGCGGATATTGCAGAATTGCTGGTTCAAAAGCTTAATATACATAAGCGTGAAGCAAAAGAATTTGTAGATATTTTTTTTGAAGAGCTTCGGTCTGCGCTAGAAACGGGGGCAAGTGTGAAGCTATCTGGTTTTGGTAACTTTGATTTACGAGATAAATCTGCTCGCCCAGGTCGAAATCCAAAAACTGGTGAAGAGATACCAATCCTGCCAAGAAGAGTTGTGACGTTCAAGCCTGGGCAAAAGCTTAAGCTACGGGTAGCAGAGGTTGAGGTCGTTAAGACGCAATTTTCATAAATAAGGTCGTACATAAAAGGTATTTATGAATCAAGTTCTCATTGTTGATAATCAGCCAGAAAACTGTGAAGCTATTGCCAATATGCTCTCTGAGCTTGATGTATCATTGTTGTATTGTCACTCTGGTCGAGATGCCATTATTCATATGCGAGAAGTTGAGCCAAGTTTAGTATTGCTTGATGCTGATATGCCCCACATGGATGGCTATCAGGTGATTAATCAAATGTGGGCTGATGATGACTTACGCCAGATCCCTGTATTGCTCATGACAACTCATTTTTCTGATCGTAAGCAGCTTCTTCATCAGCCACTTTTAGAGGTGGTCGATTCTTTACCAAAGCCTATCAATGCTCAGCTTCTTATTGCCCGAGTTCATATGGCTCTTGCAATGAGGTCTCACCAAAGAACCATTGTTGGCACTCTTGAGGATGGTGGTCAAGCTATTCGTAAGCGGCATGAAGGTGTGCTGGCCGTGGATAGCGAGGGTAAAATAACGTTTGCGAACGCAACTGCGCTTGCACTGTTGAAAACAAATCACCAAATGATGTTTGGTGTATATCTTGAAAGCATATTTGAAGAACCAAATCATTGTGTGCAATCGGCGTGGGTTGAACATCCTGTTCATCGTTTGTGTGCGCAAGGTAATGTATTGCAGGTCGAGTCCTGTGTGCTCTATTGCGCAGATGGCAATACAATAAACGTAAAAATGGCTGCTATACCAATTGCAGTACATCGTGAAATTTCTTTGGTCATTGCTTTTCGACAGATTCAATATGTGGCGTTAGAGACGGAAGAATCACTTAATCATCGCGTTATGCAGCAATTTGATCCACTGACAGGGACTTATACACGCCAAGCATTTGAGCAAGTCATTGACGATCGAATCAAAAGAAATGAAGTAACAGATAAAAAAATTGCCATTATTCAAGTCGATTTGGCACACTTTCATCATGTGAATGAAACACTTGGTCATGAGGTCGGTGATAGAATGCTCAAAGATGTCGTGGCTAGAATTCAAAATTCTATACGACCAATCGATCGAATTGGTCGTATGCGTGGTGATGTTTTTGCAATTATGATAGACGAAATCCCAGACTCTAAAGCAGTTGGGCGGTCTGCACAAAAAATAATTGATGCACTGAAAGAACGTTTTCTACTGAAAGGGTTTGAGCTTTTTATAGGATGTAATCTTGGGATTACGACTTATCCTGAATGCGGTAAAGAAAGCCGCTCTTTGCTTAAAAATTCTGCTATAGCTGTTGATGGCGCTAAATTAACAGGATTTAATAACTATCAGTTTTTTACTGCTCAAATGAATAAGGACATGTTAGCTCGTATTGAGCTTGAATCTCATGTGCACCTTGCGCTAGAGCGTGAAGAAATTATCGCAACTTTAGAGCCGCTGAGGTTGGAATCAGCCTCTACGCGATTGTCTCATACTGTACCAATTTTTACTGTTAGGGTGAAGTGGAATCATCCTAAGTTTGGTTGTGATTCAACGTCGGAGTTGCTTGAGCTTTTAGAACGATTGAGTGCAACTCAAGTGTATCGAAAATTACTCACTGATAGTATTGCTGAATTTATTCATAAGGTTGATGCTAACGGAGTGTTGATGGTGCCAATTTCGCTTCGTATGTTGATGATGGATCAAGTATCTCAAAGCTTGATATCTCAGATCCCACATTTTCCAGTAGAGCGTATTGGATGGTTGTTACAGGAAAATGGTTTAGGCCGGTTGCTTGTTAATAATCAAGATCTTGTACATCGTTTGAGTCAGCAGGGATATTTTATTGGCGTTGAGTTGATAACAGGAGATTATTTTTCAAGTTGTTTAAATCAGCTTGAGCTCAGTTTTATTTTTCGAAATACCGTTCACCAGCTTTCGCCAAAGCAAAAGAGACTGAGTGATGCACTAGAAGAAGTAGCCCGGTCTTTGGATATTGCGCTATGTAGTCGCTAGCGCCAAATAGGCGAGCGATGAGAGATCGAGGAAAGAATGTTCGAAAAAGCGCAGTTTACATGAGTAAATGAGCATTTTGAGTCCTTTTTTGACAACGATTGATTGAGCGACAGCCATGTCGCGCCAGCGACTCTATATAGAGCCAATACATTTGAGATTTAGAAGGCACTACCAGCATTCTTTGAGTGTCACGTTGGTGCCCGAGATTGTTTTTGTGTTTGTTTGATCTAAGGTCATTTCACCGCACTTATCTTTGGTCTGATCATTTTTTGGTGTCGCAATAATTGTATAGGTGGTAGGTGTTGTTTCAATGTCAATATGATATCTTATCTCTGGGCTGTTTGCGACGCACGATTCGGTGCGAGGAACACAGGCATTGCCAAAATTATTTTTAAGATCATAAGTTTCCCCGCTACTTCCCATAATTTGACCATATGTAGTGTAGAAGTGCTCTAAGGACATCGCAATTCGTTGGATAGTCATTTGCGCATCCGTTCTATGAGATGCTCTCATGTATGATAGATAGGAGGGCATTGCAAGTGATGCAATAATACCAATAATAACCATTACAATAGCAAGCTCGATTAATGTGAAGCCTTTGTGTACGAGTTTTGGTGGATGGAGTAACGTTGGGTTTTTAAATGACATTAAAAAAGTCCCTCTCTATATGTATAAGGAAAATTGGATTATAATTCACTAGTCTACTGAATACATAATGGGTCAGTGTTGGTTTGTAGTTAAGTTGAGTGAGTCCTGTTATATCAATTGAATCTATAGTTTTAATATTAGACAAAAGTGTATAACTTAGTGAGATGCTCTTGCATAGAGTGAGGTTAAATTGCTACTGTCATGGTCTGTTGGTATTAATTGCAGACTTAATCGCTTTATTGAATTGAGTTATACCCAACACACGAGAGAAGAGCGCCGTTATGGTTGCACGAGTAATTGAATCATTTTTTTACATAAACTGAGCGCTCTATTGTGATAATTGAGTGAGTGAAGCCCAATAAATTCAGCGGTATAGTTATAAAAGGCTTTTGAATGACACAATCTTACACCAGAAAAGGATCAATGCCGGGGCAGGCATCTGTGCCTCCAACTGCAGATTTAAGCTATAACGGCTTTTTTGGTCTTCAAGAGACGCCTTTTTCGATTTCTCCTAATCCACGATTTCTTTATATGAGTGAGCAGCACCAAGAGGCTCTTGCGCATTTGCTCTATGGTGTGAGCGCTTCAAACGGCTTTGTCTTGTTGACTGGAGAAGTTGGCACAGGCAAAACCACTGTGATTCGTACTTTTTTACAGCATTTGCCAGAAGATGCTCGAGTTGCTTATATCTTGCATGCAAAGATGACATCTCTTGAATTACTTGAAACTATTATAGAAGAGTTAAATATTGATTTAAGGAATGGTGTTAGTCAGCGGGCAATGATCGGAGCAATTCATCAAAAGTTGCTTGACAATTTTGCATCAGGATTTCGTACTTTTTTACTGATTGATGAAGCACAAAACTTATCAGTTGATGTTTTAGAAGAAATACGGTTATTGACTAATTTAGAAACTGACGAAGGCAAGCTTTTACACATTATTCTTGTGGGGCAGCCAGAACTTCGAGATATGTTTCAAGCACAAAGCTTACGGCAACTAAGCCAGCGTATTACGGCTCGTTACCATCTTCGGCAGCTTTCATATGACGATGTTGTTCTCTATTTGCAGCATCGCTTAGCTGTTGCTCAGGCTCCAAGAAACCCTTTTACTCCTAAAGCTATGAAATTTTTAGCTCAATATTCAGGAGGGGTTCCTCGTATTTTAAATGTGTTGAGCGATCGTGCTCTTCTTGCAGGATTTGCTCAAAATAGAATTGAAGTAGATCACCATTTAGTGAAAGAGTCTGCCTTGGAGATATTTGGTCGAGCGCCTCGTGGGGGGCAGCGGTGGAAACAATTATCTCAAAAATTATTTAAATCTCCAAAAGAGTTTAAAGTGAAGAAAGAGCCGGTTGCATCTCATCTTGGTTTTGGAGCTAAAAGTATTCTTGTGCTGCTCACATTTGGTGTTATTGCAGTGCTGGTGGCGCCTTTAGTATTTGATCTGTCGATCACCGAGACAGCAGACGAGACAGCAGACACCCATTGGGTTGCTGCTGTAACACCAACACCGGATGAGCTTGATACTGAAGCCAGTGATGACATTCCAATAGCAAGTCCAACAAAGACGCAAGAAGTGACAAAGACGCAAGAAGCAACAAAGACACAAGAAGTGACAAAGACGCAAGAAGCAACAAAGACGCAAGAAGCAACAAAGACGCAAGAAGCAACAAAGACACAAGAAGCGATAAAGACACAAGAAGCGATAAAGACACAAGAAGCGATAAAGACACAAGAAGCGATAAAGGCGCAAGAAGCGATAAAGGCGCAACAAGCGACAGAAGCATCAAAAATTTTAGTGAGACGAACTAGTTTTGAAGAAGCGCTTATACTGAGCTTACACAATAGAAATATAGAAGTATCTTCGGTGCTTTCAGCGCGCTTGGAAGCTCAAGGGTGTGATGGATTGCCATTAGCACTTGGTTGTCTTACTTTGGATACATCTTTAACATCCTTACTTCGGCTTGATACACCATTTGTTTTTCAACTTGCGCCAGGGCAGCTCCGATCTCTTGGAATACAGTTTGATGCTGGTGCGGAGCAGGGTTTAACGCGGTTTACTTGGTTTGTAGCAGGTTCAGTGAATATGCAGACAAGAGAAATAACAGTATTTGCTAAAGACTGGTCTGGAGTGATGAAAATAGATGAACTGAGCAGTGTGTTTTTAGGCCGAGCGCATCTTGTGTTGTTAACACCTGTTGATACCATGCTGAAAAATATACCTTTAGGTGTTGAGCATGCCAGTTGGGTGCTGGGGCATATTGGTTTTTCTGGAGGTGCAAAACTTGATCCTGTGTACGATGTTGTTATTTCTAAACATACGTTAAATAAAGCGGTGAAAGCATTTCAAAATAAACGTGGATTAGTGAGCGATGGATTATTTGGTGTTCGCACCTTGATTGAGTTAAATCGAATGGTTGATTCTCAATTTCCGACTCTCACGGTTATAGCACCTAAAAACCTTAGAGTGAATTGAAAAGTCAATATAAATTTAGATTGGAGCAATCAATGTCTTTTATACTGGATGCAGTAAAAAAATCAGAACAAGAGCGTCGTTATACTCAAATGGATTCAGTGCAATCTTGGTATTATCAGCCACAAAGTCCAAAGCCTAAAAAACACTATTGGGTTGGCATTATGGTGTTTATTAATACGCTGGTTCTGGCTGGTTTAGTTATTTGGCTTGTGAAGCCAGTATGGCTGCCACCTCTCCCTGCTGTCTTGAGTGATCTTGTCCAAGACACATTGGAGGCTCCTTCTATGGTCTCAGGTGCCAATATTGAGCCTTTATCAGCGATTGATGCTCAAGCTGCTGCACCAGTCACTCCTCAATCCTTGGTTGAGTCGCCATCTGCTAGTGAAGTGATAACGCCTTCTGTTTCTTTGAGTGACCCGCAAACACAAGCAACAGCAATGGATTTAAAGTCAGTTCCTGATTTAGAGGCTCTGCCAGAATCAATTATGATTCATATTCCTGCCATTGCTTTTTCAAGCCATTTATTTTCAAGTGAGCCAACAGCTCGTCAGGTCGTCGTTAATGGTCAGAAGTTACGACAAGGGGATTATTTGAATCGAGATTTACAGTTGTTGGAAATCCAAGAAAAAACTGTGGTTTTTCAACAGTTTCAATATCCATTTAAAGTTTTATTATCTCGTTATTGGGTTCGAGATGAGTAGGTATTCCGCGGATGCAATGTGTTCACCTTCTACATCTAAAACTTCAACTTTAATGATTGTCTTTTTTTTACCTCTGATGGGTGTTTTGCCGGTTGCTTGATTTTTTATAGGCTGATTATAGTAAATTTGCGCGATTGCGACAATATCACTTTGAATTGGTTTATGGATATCCATTGTCCAGCCATTGAGTCTTTGAGCCAGCTGTTGATGATGAGTATATGAGTAACAAGCGGCTGCAACCCATTCGCACAGTTGAGCTAAACCACAGGTAAAATCTCCTTGCTGAATCTTTTTCGAGAAATGCAGGCGAGCCTCGCAATAATTCGTGCTAAGATTGCTGACATTGACATGAAGACCAGCTACCCCTGAATGAGTATGTTTAAGCCAATAAGTCAATAATTTTTGTCCTAAAAATGGGATAGTTTGGGCAAGTTTATAAATACGGTCTTGTCGAACATTCACTGCAAACATAGAGAGTCCTTCTCTTTATTGATTGGTTAGTCCGCATAGGGAGCACAGCATGAGCCAATGGATCCACCTCGATTTTTTAGATCCCCTACGATTTATTTATATCATATTCGACATTGTGATTGTTGTCGGTTTAATGACTGGGCTTCGTTTTTTTTCCGGCTGGGTTAGTAATGTACGTTCTATCCCTGAGTTATCCACCAAAGATAACTTTGCCTTTGGTATTTCTCTGGCAGGAGGTATTTTAGCTTTAGTGATTATGCTAACAGGTATTATATCTGAGAATATCGCAACTTCGCTCGTGGAACAAATCCGTCTGGTTTTTGGTTACGGCATTTTAGGTGTTGCACTTATTCAGCTTGGCAGAAGTATACAAGATCGTTGGTTTTTAAGTGGCGTCTCCATTCAGTCTGAAATTATTAAAGGTAATATGTCAGCTGCGATTATTGATGTTGCAAACGCTATTGTAACAGCTATGGTTGTAAGATCAGTTGTGGTTTGGGTTGATATTCAAGGCTTTGCTGGATTAATGACTGTGATTGTGACATGTTTGGGCGCACAACTTGTTATTGGCGCAATGACTCGTTTTTGGATGTATGTCTTTCATCGTCGTCACCCCCGATCGTATTTCTCTGAGGCTCTGAAAAATAATCAAATTGCTATTGCAACACGGTATGCATGCCACACTATTGGTGCATCATTTGCGCTTTCCGCAGGAACCGGGGTTGTTCGATTCTACTCTGATGGCATTATGTCTCAAATGATTTCATTTGGCGTCTGGCTCATATGTGGAACTATACTATGTGCTGTGGTCTCATTGCTTGCTAGAATAAGCCGACGTGTGATTTTGACTGGAGTTAATATTGCTCAAGAAATTGACGATCAAAATAATTTAGCAATTGCTGCTGTGGAAGGCGCATTATACTTAGGTATTGGGTTTTACTTTTTAGCTTTATTTGGATAATATTTTTGCTGTTATGTTAAAATTATTTGCCCCACTGCTCCGGCGGGATCATATTCGTTGGAGAAAGCTTCAATCAGCAGATAGCATTAAAGACAGAGTCTTCAGACTTTTTTCGATGCTTATGATGCTTTGTTTGTTGCATTCGTTTGCAATGACATATTTCGAGGGTCTCTCTTGGGAAGATGCTGTTTGGGTTACTTTAACGACTGTCACCACTGTTGGTTATGGTGACTTTTCAGCAGTGACAATCGGTGGAAGGTTTTCAACAATATTACTCTTGTATATTGCAGGAATTAGTATGTTGGCTCAGGTTGCTGGTGAATTTTTAGAATATCGAATTGAGCGCCGAAATCGAATGATTATTGGCCGTTGGAGATGGAAGCATATGAAAGACCATATACTTATTTTAAATACTCCTGAATCTGATTCTGTGCGGTATTTAACGAGATTGGTTATGCAGATTCGACAGACTCCAGAGCTTGAAGATGTGTCAATCCAAATTCTAGCACCAGATTTTAAAGAAGGATTGCCTTCTGCATTACGAGAAATGGGTGTTGTTCATCGTTCGGCCTCGCCGGATACTCCGGGAGAGCTTGAGCTTTGTAATGCAGGGTCGGCAAGATCCATTATAGTGCTTGCATCAGATAGTTATGATCAACGAGCTGATTCAATTACCCTTAATGTGCTTCTTCTTTTAAATGACCTTGGTATTCGCACATCAATTCTGGCAGAAGCTGTGCTAGATGAAAACCGAGAGCGTTTTATTCGATTTGGTGCAACAACCATATTGAGACCAATTCGAGCATATCCTGAAATTTTGGTGAGAGCATTAGTGGCTCCTGGTTCAGAAGTCATAATGGAAGACCTTTTTACTTATGGTGGTGTGTATCCAAAGCGAGTTGATGTAGCTGTTAGTGGTCGTTGGGGTGATATAGCAACTCGGCTTTTGCAAGCAAATATGGGCGTGCCATTAGGGTATGTCAGCGTGTCAGATAGAGTTGAGTCTAGCCCTGATGTTGAACATATTGTTGATGCAAAAGCCTTACTATTGATGGTCACTTCAGAGCATGTTGTGAATGCAAATACAGTCGCGAGCTTGTTTAATTCTTAATGCTGTCGTTTAATTCGGATGAGAATAACAGCCATAAAAAAGATCTGCAATGTAGACCTTTTTTATGGCTGTGCTTTTTTTGGTTAAATGGTCTAAAATTGTTCTTCTTCAGTAGACCCAGTGAGCGCTGTGACCGAAGATTTACCACCTTGAATAGTTGTGGTGACATCATCAAAGTAGCCGGTGCCGACTTCTTGTTGATGAGATACAAATGTGTATCCTCGTTCAGCTGCAGCAAATTCTTTTTCTTGTAATTCAACATAAGCACTCATGCCATCTTTGCTATAATTTTGAGCGAGATCAAACATGTTGTACCACATGCTATGAATACCTGCGAGCGTGATAAATTGATATTTATAACCCATAGCGCCAAGCTCTCTTTGGAACTTAGCAATTGTTGCGTCATCAAGGTTTTTACGCCAGTTAAATGATGGTGAGCAGTTATACGATAATAATTTACCTGGAAAGCGATCATGAATCGCATCAGCAAATCGTTTTGCTTCATCTAAGTCTGGTTTTGCTGTTTCGCACCAGATGAGATCTGCATAGGGCGCATAAGCAATGCCCCTTGAAATTGCTTGCTCAATACCGGCACGGGTTTCATAGAAGCCTTCAGCGGTTCTTTTGCCGGTGATAAATGGAGCGTCATATTCATCACAATCTGATGTAATAAGATTTGCAGCATTCGCGTCAGTTCGCGCTAATAAGACAGTCGGTACACCGAGTACATCAGCAGCAAGGCGGGCTGCGGTGAGTTTTTGCACAGCCTCTTTCGTTGGTACAAGGACTTTTCCACCCATATGCCCACACTTTTTAACAGCTGCAAGCTGGTCTTCAAAATGTACACCAGAAGCACCTGCTTCAATCATGGCTTTCATCAGCTCAAATGCATTGAGTACGCCGCCAAAGCCTGCTTCTGCATCTGCAACGATTGGGGAAAAGTAGTCAATATAGTCCTTGTGGTTTGTTTCAATATTTTTTTGCCATTGAATTTGATCTGCTCGAGCAAACGCATTGTTAATCTTGCGAACTAAAGTAGGCACAGAGTTCACTGGATAAAGAGATTGGTCTGGGTACATTGCGCCAGCAGTGTTATTATCTGCTGCGACTTGCCAGCCAGAGAGATAGATTGCCTCTAATCCTGCTTTAACTTGTTGCACTGCTTGTCCACCAGTGAGTGCCCCTAATGCATTGACGTAGCCTTTACGAGATGCTCCGTTAATGAGGCGCCAAAGTTTTTCTGCACCACGGCTTGCAAGGGTATATTGAGACTTCATTGAGCCCCGTAGGCGAACAACGTCTTCAGGGCTATAATTGCGCTCTATACCTTGCCAGCGAGAGTTGGTTTCCCAGTCTTGCGTGAGGGCAGCCATTTCCTTATTACGATCATAGGATCCTAGTTGTGGAGAGTGAGCATCTGTCATGGTATGACTCCTTTGCCAAAATTGAACGCAATCCTTTTTAAAGGAATTGAATTGCTTTGTATAAAGCCTTTTATTTTTGTGCAAAAAGGTTGAATACTGGGCGATCAATCTAGATACTAGTTCAATACACTTCAGCAACTGCGTCTCATGTTTGCACAAAATTGTTAGGCAATTATAAACTAAGCTTCGTGATGTATGAGCGAATTAATACTGACTGCATACAAAAATTTATTATTGTCTAAGTTTTATTATTGTCTCAGTTTAGAGTACGTTGAGATTCTACAAAGGTAAAGGTATAAATGAGAGATAACTCCAGAAAATTGGGACTGACTAGTATTTGCGTACTTTTTTTAGGGATATGCATATTTATTGGTATAGATCTTCGCTTCAATACAGATCCTGAGATAGATAAGTCATCTCTACAAGGAGAACAGCCTGTTTCATTGAATGGCGTGCCTTATAAAGAGTTACTTGGTCGCTGGCAATCTGCTTGTAATCATCGTCATTTTGACCGTGCTGTGATTATGAGTATTGATTTTCGGCCACACTACATTCGTTGGTCAAAGCAATTTTTTCTTGATAAACAGTGCACTATTAATGACGAGATAGAGCGAAGTGAATATTTTATAACCTATAGAGATGACGTTCAAATTTTAGGAGCTGTTTCAGCAAAACTCTTTCGACTGAAATCAAATGCTGTAGATGAGTCGAGTTCGACGGTGATTAAAGAAGAGATATTTAGAGCGGAATCAGGCTGGCTGTATGTATCTGCTGATGGTACAGGTCCGGAGTATTCTAAACCTTGGGGTTTAGATTCAAACTTTGGTCTTCGTCGTACGGATTGGTGATCTATGATAAACTCAATCCCTCCTAGCTTCTGGTTCTTTTATTCGAGATTTTCTACATGACACATCCTGTTCTTAACCTTTATGATCGTTTTATTTTAAAGCAAGCTCATGTTGTCTTGTTTATCTTCTTATGTCTTATTTTAGCTGCGGCGTATCAGCTGCCATCATTTAATCTTGATGCTTCGGCAGACTCACTCTTATTAGAGGATGATCAGGATCTTTCCTATTATAGAGAACTTCGATTACATTACCCCTCTGGTGATGATTTCATTCTAGTGACTTTTCAGCCAACTCAAGGTGATGTTTTTGCCCCTGAAAATCTGGATTTATTGAAGAAGCTTCAGTCTCAGCTCGAAAGTTTAGCATCAGTAAAAGCGACAAATTCTCTTTTAAATGTGCCGTTATTACACCATAAATCTATGAGTTTAGCGAATGTTGAAAAATATACGCGCACACTATTAGATCAAGATGTTGATCTAGAGGCTGCAAGAGCTGAAATTTTAGCCCATCCATTTTATTTAGAGCAACTTGTGGACGCAGAAGCCTCTACTACAGCGATACAAGTTGTATTACAAACAGATGCTACCCTTTTTGATCTTGTTGCTCAGCGGGAGCGCTTGCGAGAACAGCTTCAACAAAATTCAGTGAATAGTAAAGAGCTGGGTGAGCAAATACGTCAATTGAGTGCTACGATTAGCGAGTTAAATCAGCTTCAAGTTGAAAAAAGCACAGCAACCATTGATTCTATCCGAGTCATTTTAGATCAGCTTGATGAAAGTACTGACCAACCAAGAGCTGAGACTTTTTTAGGTGGTGTGCCTATGATTGTGGTTGATATGGTTCGGTTTGTACAACGAGATCTACAAGTGTTTGGTGGTGTTGTTATTCTGTTTCTCATTGGTACCCTCACAATCATATTTCGACGAATAGGTTGGGTTGCGTTGGCGCTTTCTGCTTGTCTCACCACAAGCATACTTTTAACAGGGTTTCTCTCAGGTATTCGTTTCCCAATCACAGTGATCTCGTCAAATTTTATCTCTCTTATTTTTATTATTACATTATCCATGATTATTCATTTAATTGTTCGGTTTAGGGAGCTGCGGGCTCGTTACAGCACTGGAGGTGTTGATTACTTAGCGCAAACACCTGCACATGATGCACTTGTGAAAGAAACAGTACGGCAAATGTTTTGGCCTTGTGTTTACACATCATTAACAACGATTGTCGCTTTTATGTCGCTTGTGGTGTCTCGTATACGGCCGGTGATTGATTTCGGTATTATGATGAGTATTGGTATCTGCTTTGCTTTCATAGTGGCATTTCTTTTTTTTCCAGCACTTTTAACTCGATTTCCTGTCAAACAGCGAGAATCTCATCGACAAGAAAGCCAGCGGGCACCATTTAGTTTGGTTTTTGCTCGTATTACTCAGGGTATGGGGAACTGGTTGTATATTGTAGTACTTGCAGTATTAGGTTTTAGTCTTTTTGGGTTGTCAATCCTGAGTGTTGAAAATCGATTTATTGATTATTTCAAAGAAAAAACTGAAATTCATCAAGGGATGAAGTTGATTGATCGCCAACTTGGTGGTACTACGCCCCTTGATGTGGTGATCCGCTTTCCAGCGTTAGAACAAGCCAATGCACAAGCCGTTGAAGAGGCAGATGAGCGAGACTGCTTTGTCGAGGACTGCTCTGAAGATCCGCAGCCCGAGGCATTATTGACAGTAGAGCGTATTAATATCTTGCGTCAAGTGCATCAAACAATTGAGAGTATTCGAGGTGTTGGTAAGGTTGTCTCTATTGTTTCAACAATGGATGTACTTGAAATTGCCAATAAAGGGCCCTTGAATGGCGTAGAGGTTGCTTTGCTTGATAAAGTATTCCCAGATGATCTTCGGCCTTTATTGATTGAGCCTTATATGGATCTTGAAAGATATGAGTTTCGTTTCGCTCTCAGAATTGTAGATTCAGATCCTGATCTTGTACGAGCTGATTTAATACGAGATTTAGAGCTGAACATTCAGCAAGAGGTTGGTTTAAAGCCAGAGCAAATTCGAGTGGCTGGTATGTTAAAACTGTATAATAATATGTTAGAGAGCCTATTTGATTCACAAATACGCACATTAGGTTTTGTTTTTATTGCTATTTTATGCATGGTCAGCATTTTGTTTAGATCGTTGCGTTTGGCCATTGTAGCACTTTTGCCAAATATTCTTGCAGGCTTATTTGTGCTCGGTTTGATGGGTTGGTTTGGTGTTTCTCTTGATATTATGACAATTACTATTGCTGCGATTTGTGTAGGTATGGCTGTTGATAATTCGATACATTACATTTATCGTTTTAGAGATGAATTTACTCGTGTGAGTGATTATGATAAAGCAATGTGGCGCAGTCATGGCAGTATAGGTCGCGCACTGTACTATACAAGCGCAACAATTATTGTCGGTTTTTCAATTTTGATGTTATCAAGCTTTAAGCCAACGATTTATTTTGGTTTTTTTACAAGTGTCGCAATGTGTATGGCTTTGCTCGGTGCACTCACATTTTTACCACGATTAATGTTAACTCTAAAGCCGTTGAAAAAATGGAGTCATTAGCGCCTATACCCAACAGCTACACTTCAAGTGTGTTGGGGACTCAATAGCCGCCAGGGGCTCAGTAGTCGCTGGCGCCAAATAGGCAAGTAATGAAAGATCGACTGTAATGGGTATATCTATGGGGTATATCTATGGAATAGGGCAGATATGGAAATCTTCCATGTGTGTCTTTCATTGATACAGGAACATTAGATTATGGCTCGAATACTCTCTTTGGGGACAGGTTCTTTGGCAAGCCAGCTGCCAAACTTTCTTTCTCATACCATGGATATAATTGGTGTTAAGCGTTCTCTGGTGCACTTAGATGGTATGGAAATGTATCAATGTGATTTAGCTCAAAATAATGATGCTGTGAAAGCTATTTTAGCTAAGATTAAAGAAGTTGATATTGTGATTTATACTGCAACTCCAGGTGCACGGCGTGAGTCTCAATATCGAGAAACATATTGTGATATTCCAGCGAAAGTAATGAGCCTTATACAAGAGCTTGGATGGAAGCCTTATTGGGTACATGTGAGTAGTACTGGTGTTTTTCATCATAGCCATGCTGAGTGGGTTCATGAAAATACAGAGCCAGCACCTTTGACTACAATTGCACGGCTGTTGCGTCAGTCTGAACTTATTGTGGAATCTTATCCTTATGGTGCAAGCATTTTACGGCTTGGAGGCTTATATGGGCAGGGGAGAACTCACCTTGTCAATGCATTAAAAGCAGGGCGGCCAATTCAAAGTGAGCCTTGGAGCTTTACCAATCGAACTCACCGAGAAGACGCAGTGCGTGCTATTGCTTTTTTGGTCGAACGAGCGCTTGAGCACAGAGCCAAAAAGCATAAAGCGAGCGTTGAGTATTTTCATGCTGTAGATCATGATCCGGCCCCTTTGCATGAGGTTGCTGATTTTCTTGCTCAACAGCATCAGCTACCAAGCCCTCGTTATTTTCAGAAGCATGGTGCCGATGCCGTCGGCACGCAAAATAAACGAGTTGGAAACCGAAAACTAATAGAAGCAGGCTTTCAGTTTCGTTTTACGAGCTATAGGCAAGGTCTTTAGGCGCAGGGGCCACCGATTTCTTTAGCTTTCTTTGCTCATCTCTACTGAGCGATCATGAGCAGCAGCAACAGCGGTTTGTACAATGGCGTTAATACCACTGTTATGGAGTACTTGTGTAGCAGCTGCAGTAGTACCGCCTTTGGAAGTGACTTCTTTTTGGAGTTGTGACGGTTCTTTACCTGTTTCCGACATCAGTAAGCCAGCCCCCTTTGCGGTTTGAACTGCAAGTGTTGTTGCTTCATGTTCTGAAAGCCCCTGTGCTATTCCAGCTTGAATGATGGCATGAGTAAACTGGAAAAAATAAGCAGGCCCACTTCCAGATATTGCTGTGAGCGCATGAAATTTTGTTTCATCATCAATCCACAAAACCTGGCCGATGCTCCCAAATATAATATCAACTCGTTTTTTATGATTGTCAGGTACATTACTATCCGCATAAAGACCCGTCATGCCTTCACCTACTGCAGAGGGTGTATTTGGCATTGTGCGGACGATAGCGACATCCTTTGATTGAAGTGCAAGCTGATTTTTAAGAGTCGTTGTTGTGATACCAGCGGCTAGGCTTACAATTAAGGGAAGTGGTGATACATTACGAATCTCATTCATGACATGAGCTGTTATTTTTGGTTTGACACCAAGAATAAAAACATCAACAGCTTGTGCAAGCTCAAGATTTGATGCATGCCATTGAAGTGATTCATGAAGGGGAACATCTGATCGAGGTCCAGATGGTGAGAACGCATGCAGACCGGTGATAGCCGGTAGATTTTTTTTACTAAGCCCATGAGCAATAGCTGAAGCCATATTACCCACGCCTGAAAAACCAATTTTCATTGTATACCTCATGTGATGATTGGAAAGATGGCTCTATGATAGTCTACGAGCCCTCTGTTGTCACATTTTTAATGTGTCATTGATTATTTTTTCACACGATGTTTGGAATAATTCTTCAAACACTTAAGCGTGCAGCATGAGTGATATATTGGCGTATATCTTGCTTTAATGAATCAGTCGATAGTAACGTTCATGGAGATCTCTTTGAAGCTTAAATTGCTTATATCTAGTCTTATTTTTGGTATGTCCTGGCCTGTTTTTGGTCATCTCTATGTCGCTGATGTTGATGAAGCTCAGTGGAATGTGGATATTTCGCCATTATTTTGTCGCTTATGGCAGACGGTGCCAGCCTATGGTCGTGGCGTGTTTGAAAACAAGGCAGGAGAACGGCAGTTTTTTAAATTAGAGTCGCAAAAAAAAGTGTATAAAGATGCAATAGCAAAGCTTGCTATTGTGCCCCCAGAATGGAAATTTGGGAGTCAGCGTAAAGACATTGGGAGCGCCCCTACTTTAAAAGGTGTTGTACCGATGACGTTAGCAGAGCCTTTCCCTTCAATGTTACTTGATCATTTAGAGGCTGGGTACTTTCCATCGATTGCTCACCCAGGTTGGTACGAAGGGCATGAAGTCGAAGTGAATTTATCTTCAGTCAATTTTACAGCGGCATATCAAGAGTATGTTCAGTGCTTCGGTGGTTTATATCCCTTTAATTTTGAACAGTTGGAAAGAAGCTCTGTCTTTTTTGAAACTGATAAGTATGAAATAGTGCCATCATATTTTGAACGCTTGAAGTCAATCAAAGGGTATCTAGAAGTTGATCCTGAAGTGACACGGGTGGTGATTGATGGCCATGCTGATTCCATAGGGACAGATGGTTACAACTGGGAATTATCACGAAATCGTGCAGAAATTGTTGCAGCCTATTTGCGCAAAATAGGTGTACCAGAAGGTAAAATTCACGTGAGATATCATGGTGAATTATTTCCAGTGGTCAAAAATAATTCTGATGCAGGACGTCAACGAAATCGACGCGCTACGCTTCGCTTAGATAAGGGGGATGATTAAGAATAAAGAGAGGTTGGCGCACTCTTTTTTGAGCTCCCGCCGATTCAGCAAGTACTCTTCCTGCAAAGATCAATTCGCCCCAAATTATAGAGTGTAAGAGCGCCTGGACGTGGACTAATAAACTGACCCAAGCTATGCCTAATAATCTGTCGCACCCCTCACTATCCTTATTTCAATATTTTGTCATTAAACAAGTCCTAAAACCTAGATCACATCAATGAATTTTACGGTTCTGTCGCGTACAGAGATCAAGATCTTTGAAACTGATCATTACAGAACCTTGCACGCCTAAAAACCGTATAATATTAGTATTGCTTGACAGATGCGACAGAACCTTGCTTAAGTGTCAATATAATTTATATGCATTCTGATTAGGCTGTTTTAAAAAAATTGAACTCGTTGCACAAGTTCAGGCATGAGTTCTCTTTTAGGTAGTAGTTAACTTTTATTACTCTGTTCAAATTACAATCAATATATGCTCAGCCTATATTGTATACAAACGTATACTACATTACAATGATGTCAAAAAATAATCATTTTAATGCGCGTTCCCCAGTTAAGATCAACAATTTTAATTTTTCGATGGAGAGTACATGCCAGCCCCAAAAGAAGTCATGACGGCAAGAGTTTCCGTCAACACTAAGAAAAAGCTCTCTGAAAAAGCAGATCAAATATTTGTTGGCCTTTCTTCATATATAGCAACTGTTCTCGATGATCATGCGGAATCGCTTATTCAAGACCAATATGACCAATCCCATGCACTTTTAGAACACGGAAATATCATTTCTTTTTTTATGAGTGAGTCTCCATCAACAAATGCTAGTCCTACAAAAAAAATAGCTATCATTGAGTCAGCACCTTTAAATCTTGCATTCTCTCATGAACTCTCAGAGAATGTCTTAATACCAATCCTACCTATGACAAGCCTCATCAATAGACGATTATTTTCCCATACCAGAGCCAAAGCCAAAGCCTTCAAAGGATATATATACTATGACGCCATAGATTACTTCTGGATTCACAAAAATAAATCAGCACACAGTAAGCCACTTAAAGCCGAAGGATTTACATCATTTCAAGATGCATTTAGACGATTTAAGACTTCAAAAGATATGGTTCTTATCTGTGGTCCATTAGTTTCTGCTTTCTTTACTCACTCACCGGACTATATTGAGCTTCAATCAATTGAAACACCCCCAGTTGATATCCCGCTCACAAGCTATCTCAAAGTGCCTTTTGGAGAGAGTATCTTAGAAACAGATATTAAGCAGGCGAGAACTCAGTGGGAACAATCATCTAGACAGTTTTTGTCATTGCTTGATGATTGCCACAATAATAATATTGAAAGTCTTAAACAATACTGCCAGCACACTCTACCGGAGTTAACTCAATCTCTTGGAGAGATATCAGATAAGGTGTATCACACATACGCTGAGTTCATTACAGCTTTAGACATAATATTCCCAAATATAGAGACTGTTAGAGCATATTTTGGAGACGAAAGTGAACTTGGGGAGGTTATTAATCAATGGGTACAATATAAGCCTTGATAAACCATGTATTTACTTTAGCCCAATGCAAGTGACCTGCAATAATCTCATTATCGACAGAGCTAGTAGTCACGTGAATATGTGCTTTACCATCAACAATATCACCGCATCCTGATACCTCAAGTGGCATCTCATGCTTCACAAGTATGTCTTTTTTTGCATCGTCTTTGGGCATATTGCTGATACAACAAGAGTCAAAAGCACCAAAGAACGAGACAATAGCGCCATTTTTAATGTTTAACTCAGATAAACGCTGTTCAATCGTTTGTATGACTTCTGCCCCATTTGTTACTTCAACTATATGCATGAGAGATCTCTCTTCTACAGATTAAAACAGCAATCGGGTCATCCCCACTACTCATTTCACTTTCCATATCATGTTTTGACGGTATACCTAAAGATGTCGTATTGATTCGCTCAAATACAGCTTTTCGATATAGGTCATAAACTACTTCGTTAACCATCAATTCATGCCAAATATGTTCTGTGTTATAGCCATCAATTTTTGCAAGCATGCCAAGGACATTAACTTTAAGGATAGAATCTTTAATACCCTCAAGACTGTGAATGAGCCTATGCATCAAAGACGGGCTTTCTCCAACAAACGTAGATATAAACTTGTCTTCTTGGTACGAAGTTTGAAATCCAGCATAAGAATCTAAATCCATATCTAAGAACAAACACTTGTAAATAACTTTTGCAACAACAAAGTCAAGAAAGAGCTCATGTGAAAACTTATATAGATGACTAGACTTTTGAATAAAGCTGATATTGCCAAGGTAGTCTTCTGAAAGATTTGAGCGTTGTAAAAGTGACAGTACAATATCATAATGAATTGACTTGACTCCGTTACCTCTAATCTTCATTGCTAAGCCTTCAATAAAGCTTATAAGCTGCAATGTATCTAAATCAAACTTAAGACACACACCTCGAATCTGATTTTCAATAACATTGTCCATAAACTGGCATACATTGTTCACTGCTAATGTATTGCCGTTATCTGCGAGCAAAGAAAGATAAAATGGATTTTTGAAAAACTGGAGATTTAATGTCTGTCCAATATCAGTATCTATCTGTGTAAGATAATCGCGAACTTGATCATTTGATAATGACATTATTTCACATACTGTAAAATCAGTATGATCTATTAAAAACTTCACTTTTTGCCACAGATAGATTCTTGCAGACAGTGCAAAGCGAATACCAAGGTGAGTTAATTTAATTATAATTTTTGCAATTTCTTTTGGTGAGCATTCTATATCTTCAATGCCATCAATGAATAAGAAGCGACTATCAGGGATTTCTTGAATTTTCTCCCAAAGTTCAGTGATACTTGAAAGTTGATTCACCAGTATCAGCTCGTAATTATTTATTGAATCACACAGATCAAGAATAAAAATTGTTTTGCCACATCCAGGGGCACCTGTAATAATAAGTGATTGAATATGAGTAGATCTATTCAGAAAGTCAGATCGTGTGACTATCCGTGTAGTGCTGTTTACTCGAACATGTAGATCTTGCTCAAAGCGGAAAGTGTCAATCATTTATATAAATACTTCTTTTGTCTATTGGCGTCAGTGCCATATTTTTTTATGAAGAGTATAATACTCTATTTAGTG
>JAVCKV010000561.1:0-27323 GCA_032274145.1 Herpochondria borealis | reverse complement strand
AGTCCGTTCTGATACAGATTGAGACATTGATTTCTCCTTAAAAATAAAAAGGCAATATATAATAGATATTTAACTAAATGAATATTAGTTTCAAGTAGTTCTATCGGTTGTATCGTTAAAACCAACCTTAATACGTATTATAGTATTTTGAAACGCCTAAAAACTATGTGATATTAATTAAACTTTTTATAACTAAAAAGAATTGTTTTATAAAACAAGAAATTGTTTTGACATTTTGTATACTAATAATTAAGATAAAATAAAGTTAGCTACATATTTTTTATAGACTAAAATAATATATTCATGATTAATCAATCTAATAAATTAATAGATAAAAATCTTAAAAATTTAGTAAATAAAACTTATCAATATGGCTTTTCTACTAAGATTGAAAAAGATATTATTGAAAAAGGTTTAAATGAACAAACAATCAAATTAATTTCAAAAAAAAAAAATGAGCCCGAATTTTTATTAAATTTTCGATTAAAGGCTTTTCAAAAATGGAAATTAATTAACGAACCTGAATGGGCTCATCTAAAATTCACAGCAATCGATTTCCAGAATATTAGATATTATTCTGCCCCAAAATCAAAAAAAAAATTGAATAGTTTAGACGAAGTTGATGCAGAATTATTATCCACTTTTACTAAATTAGGTATATCTTTAAATGAACAAAAACGTTTATCAAATGTTGCAGTTGACATTGTTTTTGATAGTGTTTCGATTGCTACAACATTCAAAAATGAATTAAAGGCAGACGGAATTATTTTTTCGTCGATATCGGAAGCTATTCAAGATTACCCTGAAATGATTGAAAAATATTTAGGATCTGTGGTTCCAATTGGAGATAATTATTTTTCAGCCTTAAATTCCGCTGTATTTACAGATGGGTCATTTTGTTATATACCAGAAAATGTAAAATGTCCATTAGATTTATCAACTTACTTCAGAATAAATGATCAAAACTCAGGGCAATTTGAACGAACATTAATTATTGCAGATAAAAATAGTCGGGTAAATTACTTAGAAGGCTGTACAGCTCCCCAATATGATACCAATCAACTTCATGCTGCAATTGTTGAATTAATTGCTTTAGAAAGTGCAATTATTAAATATTCAACAGTACAAAATTGGTACGCAGGTAATCAATATGCAAAAGGTGGAATTTATAATTTTGTAACAAAACGAGGTCTATGTATAGGTAAAAATGCTCAAATTTTTTGGACACAAGTTGAGACGGGTTCATCTATTACCTGGAAATATCCTAGTTGTTTATTACTCGGTCGTAATTCGCAAGGTGAATTTTATTCAGTTGCTTTAACAAATAATTATCAACAAGCGGATACGGGTACAAAGATGATTCATATTGGAAAATCTACTAAAAGTCGAATAATTTCAAAAGGGATTTCAGCAGGGCAATCAAAAAATAGTTATCGTGGGTTAGTTCAAATTACGGATAAAGCACTAAATGCTAGAAACTATTCACAGTGTGACTCGTTATTAGTAGGAAATTACTCCAATGCAAATACCTTCCCAATTATTTCTGTTCAAAATTCAACAACTAAAATTGAGCACGAAGCTTCTACTTCTAAAATTGGAGAAGAACAGATTTTTTATTTTTTGCAACGCGGAATTTGTATTGAAAAAGCAATTGAATTAATGGTTAGTGGTTTCTGCCAAGAAGTTTTTAAAAAGCTACCTTTAGAATTTGCAAGTGAAGCAGATAAATTATTAACACTAAAATTAGAAGGAAGCGTAGGTTAATGGATTCAACCGATATTTTACTCGAAATCAAAAATTTAAAAGTTTCAATAGAGGACAATACAATTTTAGAAAACTTAAATTTAAAAATTCAAAAAGGTGAAATTCATGCAATAATGGGACCTAATGGTTCAGGAAAAAGTACATTTTCAAAAGTTGTAGCAGGGCACCCTGCGTATTCAATTTTAAATGGTGATATTTTATTAAAAGGTTCGAGTATTATTAAATTAAGCCCAGAAGAACGTTCCCACCTAGGGGTTTTTCTTGCTTTTCAATATCCAATAGAAATTCCAGGTGTTAGTAATGAAGATTTTTTAAGATTAGCTTACAATGCAAAACAACGATTTTATGATCAACAAGAAGTTGATCCAATTCAATTTTTAGAAATTATTACTAGTAAAATGAACCTAGTTAATATGTCATCTTTATTTTTAAGTAGAAATGTTAATGAAGGTTTTTCTGGTGGTGAAAAAAAACGAAATGAAATTCTTCAAATGATTTTATTAGATTCTGAGATTTCTATTTTAGATGAAACAGATTCAGGTCTTGATATTGATGCCTTGAAAATTATTTCAAATGGTATTAATGAATTTATGAATGAAAATAAAGCTATTGTTTTAATTACTCATTACCAAAGACTTTTGGATTATATTAAACCAACATATGTTCATGTAATGCAAAATGGAAAAATTATCAAAACTGGATCTTTTGAGTTAGCAAATGAATTAGAAACAAAAGGTTATGAGTGGTTAAAATAAGCTTATTCAAGAGATTTTTTATAAAAATATCCCTAAATATCAGAGTAAATTTTTACAATTGTTTATGTTCCTTTATATTTTTTAATATTGGGTAATTTCGTAAATTAATTAAATTTTATGTACCCAGAAATTTTTAATTCAAATATGTTTACATTACTGGCGGAAGCAGAGGTTGGGAAACACTTTTACTGGAACATTGCGGGGTTTCTAGTACACGGACAAGTTTTACTCGTTATTTGGTTAGTATTAGCCATATTAGTGGGTTTTTCGATCCTAGGATCACAAAATGCAAAGCGTGTTCCACATGAGTTTCAAAATTTTATGGAATCAGCTGTTGATTTTGTAACTGATATTGCTAGAGATCAATTAGGAGAAAGTTTTTATAAAGAATGGATACCTTTTGTTGGAACTTTATTCTTCTTTATTTTTGGATGTAATTGGGCTGGTGCAATAATTCCGTGGAAAGTAATACAATTACCAGAAGGTGAACTTGCAGCTCCAACCAATGATATTAATACAACAGTTGCTTTAGCACTATTAACATCATTTGCTTATTTCTATGCAGGTCTAAGTAAAAAAGGGTTGGGATACTTTAAGCGTTATATCGAACCAATTCCACTTCTGTTACCAATTAATATTTTAGAAGATTTTACAAAACCCTTATCTTTAAGTTTCCGTTTATTTGGAAATGTTTTAGCTGATGAATTAACTATTTCGGTACTAACATCATTAGTACCATTAGTTATTCCATTGCCAATTATGGCTTTAGGAATCTTTGCAGGTTCGGTACAAGCTTTAATTTTTTCAACTTTAGCCGCAGCTTATATTGCTGAAGCCCTAGAATAGAATAATTAAATAAAACTAGTTTAGAGTGTTTTAAAAGTTATATTTTTTGAATATTATATTCATTATGGATTCTATTATATCTGCTGCTTCTGTAATTGCTGCTGGTTTAGCTATCGGTTTAGCTGCAATTGGTCCTGGTATTGGTCAAGGTAATGCTGCTGGTCAAGCAGTTGAAGGTATTGCACGTCAACCAGAAGCTGAAAACAAAATCCGTGGTACATTATTACTATCTTTAGCTTTCATGGAAGCATTAACAATTTATGGTTTAGTAGTAGCGTTAGCATTATTATTTGCTAACCCATTCAATACTTAAACTTCCATTTTTAAATATAAGTTAAGAATAGATACACATCAATTTGCTGTATCTATTCCATTTTTTAATTCTATAGTATAGTATATAGCTCTAATATGATTAATTTTTCAACATTAATTTTAAGTTCAGAAGTAAGTGGTCCTGGTGGATTGTTTGATATAAATGCAACTTTACCTTTAGTAGCAATTCAATTTATATTATTAACAATTGTTCTAAATATTATTTTATATAATCCATTATTAACAGTTATTGAAGAACGAAAAGAATACATATTAACGAATCTTGGAAAAGCGTCAACATTACTTGCGGAATCAAGTAACTTAACAGCGCAATATGAAGAAGAGTTAACAGAAATCCGCAAAAATGCACAATTAGAAATTACAGCTGCGCAAAAAATTCATAAAGAAATTTTAGAATTAGAAATAATTATTTCTCAAAAATATCTTGATAATTTATTAGACACTATCACAAGCGATTTTGAGGATAAAAAAACTTCAGCATTAAACAATCTTGAAGATAGTGTTAAATCATTATGTGATAATATTAACACAAAATTATCTATTTAAGAAGTTTTTGGCAACCGTTATTTTACTTTTTATAAATGAACAATTTATATAGAAACTTGAAAATATGGAAAATTTAGATCAGATTTTTACTTTAATTGCCCACGAAGAAGGCATTGGCTTAAATTTAGATATCTTAGAAACAGGTTTGCTCAATATTATTGCCTTAGTCGCTATTTTAATTTATACGGGTAAAGATTTTCTTGGGTCTGTTTTAGAAGAAAGAAAAATTACAATTTCCCAAAACATCGAAGATGCTGAAAACCGTCTAATTGAAGCTGAGAATCGATTACTTGAAGCAAAAAAACAATTAAATCAAGCTAGTGTAGTAATTAGCGAAATTAAATTTGAAACTTTAACAACGAAAAAAGTTCTATTAAAAGCTGATGCTATTGAAGCAAAAAAAGATTTAAAATCTCGATTTGAACGAGCAATAAGTGCATTTAAGTCAAAAGAACGGCAAATATTTTTTGAAATTAAAGACCAAATTACTTTATTGGTTTTAAGTCGTACGGTTAATCGTGTACAAAAAACATTTGCGCAAGAGAAACCTGCAACAAAACTAATTAATAACACTATTAGAACATTAGAATTACCTTAATAACCATGAGTAAAAATCCAATAGCATTAAAAGTTGCAGCCCCTTATGCTCGAGCGCTTTTTGATTTTGTTAACGATACAGGAACTCTATTTGAGGTTACTTCAGATATTCAAAATATTCAAGGATTATTATTTAAATCTCCTGAATTAGTTGAATGTTTACAAAATCCATTAATTAGTGGTGAAGCAAAGCAAGAAATTTTAGTTAAAGTAGCAGGTAAAAAAATGAGTGTAGATACACTTCAATTTTTAGGCACTTTAATAGAACGAAAAAGAATCAATTTATTACCAACCATTCTTTTTAATTATTTAGAGTTAGTATATAAAACAGCGTGCTCTCGGGCTTTTCAGATTATTTCTGCAAAAACTTTATCAAATGGCCAAAGAACACGATTAATTAAAAAAATCAAAACAGTAGTAAAATTTGATCGGGTTATGGTCGAATTTTCAACTGACAAAAGTTTAATTGGTGGGTTTTTAATTCGAAACAACGGAAAAGTTGTAGATTATACTGTCAAAAATAAATTAAAAACATTGGCAAAACAGTTAGATACTGTTTTAGAACTTTAATCATAACTAAAATCTATTATTAATTTTTTAACTTAAATATAGTATAATGATAAAAATTCGTCCAGACGAAATTAGTAGTATTATCCGTGAACAAATTGAAAAATACGATCAAGATGTAAAAATTGAGAGCATTGGTACTGTTCTACAAGTTGGTGATGGTATCGCTCGTGTATACGGTCTTGATCAAGCAATGAGTGGTGAACTTTTAGAGTTTGAAGATAAAACAATTGGTATTGCTTTAAACTTAGAAAATGATAACGTTGGTGTTGTTTTAATGGGAAACGGACGTCAAATTTTAGAAGGTGGTGTCGTTCGTGCAACAGGTAAGATTGCTCAGATTCCTGTGGGTGATGAATTTTTAGGTCGTGTTGTAAACCCATTAGGTGCTCCTATTGATGGTAAAGGGGATATTACGAGCAGTGATAGTCGCTTATTAGAAGCTATGGCACCTGGTATTATTAGTCGTAAATCAGTTTGTGAACCTTTACAAACAGGTATTACATCAATTGATGCAATGATTCCGATTGGCCGAGGCCAACGTGAATTAATTATTGGTGACCGTCAAACAGGCAAAACATCTATTGCGGTTGATACGATTATTAACCAACAAACAGAAGATGTAGTATGTGTGTATGTGGGTATTGGACAAAAAGCTTCAACTGTAGCACAAGTTGTAAATGTTTTAGAAGAAAAAAGTGCTATGGCATATACAATTATTGTATCCGCAAGTGCAAATGATCCAGCAACACTACAATATATCGCTCCATATGCAGGTGCATCTTTAGCTGAATACTTTATGTATAAAGGAAAAGCAACTTTAGTTATATATGATGATTTAACTAAGCAAGCTATGGCATATCGCCAGATGTCATTATTATTACGTAGACCACCTGGACGTGAAGCATATCCTGGTGATGTGTTTTATTTACATTCACGTTTATTAGAAAGAGCTGCAAAATTAAGTGATACTTTAGGTGGAGGTAGTATGACTGCCTTACCAATTATTGAAACACAAGCGAGTGATGTTTCGGCATACATCCCTACAAACGTAATTTCAATTACTGATGGCCAAATTTTCTTGTCTAATGATTTATTTAATTCTGGAATTCGGCCAGCAATTAATGTAGGTATCTCAGTATCGCGTGTAGGTTCTGCTGCACAAACAAAAGCTATGAAAAAAGTTGCAGGAAAATTAAAATTAGAATTAGCACAATTTGCTGAGTTAGAAGCTTTTTCACAATTTGCATCAGATTTAGATGAAGCGACACAAAAACAATTAGCACGTGGTACACGTTTACGTGAAGTTTTAAAACAGCCGCAAAATTCTCCTTTATCTGTGGCTGAACAAGTTGCTCTAATTTATACTGGTATTAATGGTTATTTAGATGATTTAGAAGTTGGTGATGTCAAAAACTATTGTACAAGTTTAGTTAAATTTTTAACAACTTCACAAAAATCTTACAAAGAAATTGTGACAAGTACAAATCAATTTACTGAAGAAGCAGAAACATCTTTAAAAGAATGTATTGCTGAATCGAAAACAATTTTTAACCAAAACAAATAAATAATATAACTTTCCCTTAAATACGGGAAAGTTATTTTTAAAAAATAGAACTATAGGTCTTAACTTATTTTTGACTTCCCATTAATAATACTATCTGTTAAAGTTTTTAAAATTAACTTAATAGAACGAACTGCATCATCATTACCAGGAATTGGAATATCTACTAAATCAGGGTCACAATTTGTATCCAAAATAGATACTACTGGAATACCTAATTTTCGACATTCGCGAATTGCTGTCATTTCACGTTTTTGATCAATAATAATAGCAACATCAGGGACTCTTTGCATATCTTTAATACCATCTAAATGCTTTCGTAATTTTTGTAATTCTTTACGGCGTAGAGCACCCTCTTTTTTTGTTAATAAATCAAATGTATTAACTGCTTCTTGTTGTTCTAAATTTTTTAGTCGTGAAATTCGTCCTTTTAACGTGGACCAATTTGTTAACATACCACCTAACCATCTATGATTAATATAATAAGAATCGCATCGTTTTGCTTCCTGGGCAATTAGTGTACTAGCTTGACGTTTTGTTCCTATAAATAAAAATGTTTTTTGTTCAAATGCTTGTTGGTTTAAATATTTAGTTGCCGAATTTAATAATGTTGCTGATTGAACTAAATCTAAAATGTGAATATTATTAACTTCACTATAAATATAAGGGAACATTTTAGGGTTCCAACGGTATGACTTATGACCAAAATGAACACCGGCTTCTAATAATTCTGATAGCTTGATATTAGACATAAAAATCTATAAATTAATTTATACAATTAAAATATAGCATAAATGAGATTAAATGTCTAGTCTTTTATCTACTTATTTAATCATATAAAAGAATTAGATTTTTTTTTAAAACTATTTTTATAATTTCGTGAACCTGTTCCAGCTGGAATTAAATGACCAATAATAATATTTTCTTTTAGACCTCGTAACCAATCCATTCGACCTTCAATAGCAGCTTTTGTTAAGACTCTTGTTGTTTCTTGAAAGCTTGCAGCGGAAATAAAACTTGGGTTATTTAAAGCGGCACGTGTAATGCCAAATAACAATGGAAGATAATATGCTAATTGTTTTTCTTCTTTTTTCATAATTTTATTG
This sequence comes from Herpochondria borealis, assembly GCA_032274145.1. Classification (NCBI taxonomy): domain Eukaryota; phylum Rhodophyta; class Florideophyceae; order Ceramiales; family Ceramiaceae; genus Herpochondria; species Herpochondria borealis. The sequence goes on along the minus strand of JAVCKV010000561.1, from coordinate 19,245 downwards.
ATATAATTCATATGATATAAATCAATAACTTCACGTTTTAATAATGGCGTATCACCTTCATCAGTAATTAAAACCTTTGTACTCATTTGTTTAATAATAACTTCTAAATGTTTATCATTAATTGTTACACCTTGCGATTGGTATACACTTTGAACAGAATTTAAAATAAACGATTGCGCTTTTTTAAAACTTCGGTAGCTTCCTTCAAAATTATTAATCAAACGAGCATATTTTACACTTTGTTGTCTTTCGCAAAAAAATGGTTTTAAAAAGCCGTAATAATTGAAATAAACTTTTAATAATCTGTGAGGATTTATTTTTTCATTTTCTTTAATTGGTGTTCCTAATTTACGAAATTCGAAGTTTTGATCTAAACTCGATTTTTGTGCTAATAATCCTTTTTTTTTACTTGTTGGAATTCGTTTAATAACTTGATTTTTTTTTCGTGCTTCTAAAATTTCTTCAATACGTGGTAAACCTTGAACAATATCTCCCGTAATTTCTTTTTCCAAGTTTAATAAACCAATTGTATCTCCTTTTTCTAAAAATTGATTGTTTTGGCAAAAAACACTATTGACATCTTGCTCAGAGAAATCTTCAGTGATAGAGTACAATCCAATAGATTTTGTCGACTTAGTAAACGGATATTCTAAAAATTTCACTAATGTTAATCGAGAAAAAGTTGAATTATTAGAAACTATACCAGAGTTTTGCAGTAATAGAGTTTTATGTAATTTAGACTTTTCTTTTTTTTGATAAGTAAAAAATTCCAATTCTGATAAATTTTTAGTATAAGTTTTTGAACCAACATTAAATTGTTTCAAAAATCGAGGAATCATACAACTATAAAGTTTACCATTTTTTTTTAAAAACATTTTAGAAAATTTAATTTTTAATAATAAACTATTCTTATCACTGAAAGATTCCAAATTTTTTTTATTTTTTGAGTAATTATTTAAGTTTTTTTCTACTAAAATTTTTAACCGGTTAAAATGGTTTAAAAAAAGATTTTTATTTATTAATTTTTTAGTTTTGGTACGCTTAATGGGTAAAAATTTATACTCAATATTTGTTTGGTTTATTAAATTCTCAGTCTGACAGTTTGGAAAAAAATATGGGCGACCTTTTTGAATTGTGAAAAATTTACTATTTTCAATGATAATTTTCCCAACATGATTAATATTAGTACTATTTAGAATAAATTCGTCTAATTTTTTATCGACTAATTTATTTTTTTCAACTATGACACAATTTTCATTTGATATCAACAAAAGTTGTTTGATATGTTTTTGATTAACTTTAAATTTTACAATTTCAATTGAACTATAAGTTAAAGATTCTAAATAAGCTAAAGTCGTATATTGGTCAATAAATTGAGATGATTGAATTAAACTACAAGAATTTAAATTTTTATATTTTAATTTTGCCTGTATATAATTGTTTAATTTAATGCTATTGTAAGTCTTAAATTCAACATTAAAACAGTTTTTATTATTCTTTAATTTAATACTTAATTTAGTTGTTATTGATTGTAAAAATTTTAAATTAAGAACTTCAAGAGCTAAATTTACAGAAGCCTTAGTTTTAATTTTTTGATTTGGTTGATAAATAATATTTGAATCGGTAGTTAAATGTAAATTTGTCTCGACAATTTTTGCAGTTTTAAAAATATTTTGAATATTTTTTTGAATAGGGAATTCATATAATTGAATAGAACGAACTAATAATTGATTTTTAATTTTTCCAGTAATTCGTTCGCATAAAGAAGGTGTTGAAATATTAATATTCGAAAAAATTTGTTCACCAGGAAAATAAAGTTTTTTAGCTTGATTAGTAAATTCATTACCTTCATAAAGTAATCCTGAGCGAATAATAATCGTTTGAACAATATTATTTTTTTGCTCAATGAGTACTAATCCGGATGTTTTTGAAAAAGAACCAGGTGTAATTTCAAAATTTTTCGCAATAAAATCCCCATGTTTAACTAATAAAATATTTGGCTCACAATTTACGCTATGAATTTCTTCTTCTAGCCAAATTAATGTTCGAAAAATTATTTTTGATGAAAAAATAATATCACTTTTTTGTCGGTTTTGATACTTTGAATAAGGTAAAAATTCTAAAATATCCTTTTTTTCTGACATTAACTCAGTTTCAATAAAATTTTCAGAAATATACACATTTCGTTTTGAGTTTATATTATGTTTCATAATTCGCCAATCATATAAAAGGGTACCCCCAGTTTTTGTTTTATAAGCATTGGTAATTAAATGTCCAAATTGTTGCTTTCGAGTTGTTTTTAAATAAATATTTTTGTTTTTAATTAATGTGTACAATAAATACATCGAATTTTTAAAACATAATAATATACGAGCATTTTTAAGGGTTTTTGATAATTTATATAAATTAGAGTTGGATAAAATAGCTCTTTTATTTTCAATAAAAATTTTACGTTTATACAAGCTTTGTTGTTTATTTTTATATAATATTTTTCCTGAATAAGAACTAATAATTTTAGTACGAAAAATAAAACTATTTTTATTTAGTTTATGATCAGAATAAAAATTAATGTAAGAATTTAAAGGACTATTAAATAATTCACCCGATAAAAGCCATAATAATTTATTATTATTTAAACTATTTAATTTGGTTTTTAATTTTGGAACCACAACTTCACCGGAAGTTGTTGCTACAATCGGTTTAATTTCACGCTTTAATTGCTTATTACTATTGATTAATTCACCCAGAACAGTATCTTTTTGGATATACTGGTTATGTTTAGGAAATAAAATAGTATTACGTAAAATCTCAATTTTTATAATTTTTTGAGTTTTTAACTCTGGAATTATAATTACTGAGCCTGAATTCTTAGTTACTAAAACATTTTCACCACGATTAGTTCTTAAAACTACTGTCTCTAAAAATTTTGAAAATTGAATAATCCCATTTGTTGGACTTACCACTTGTTGCCGAGCTTCCGAAGTAAAAATTCCACCAGTATGAAAAGTTCTCATTGTCAATTGTGTCCCAGGTTCACCAATTGATTGACCAGCTAAAATCCCAATGGCTTCTCCAATATCAACTAAATTTTCTGTTGCTAAATCCCAACCATAACATTTTTGACAAAGGGCTCGATATAATTTACAAGTTAACGGAGAACGAATATAAATTTGCGTAATCTTTTTTTGTTGGATAGTATTGATAAGAAATGGCGTAATTTGTGTATTTTTTTTTGCAATAATAGTAGTTGTTATCGGGTCTAGTATAGATTGTTTTAAAATGCGGCCTAAAATTTCATTTGAAATTTTTTGATTTATCGGGATTAAAAAAGAATGATTCGTATTACAATCTTTTTCACGAATTAAAACATCTTGAGCAACATCAATCAAACGTCTAGTTAAGTAACCCGAATTTGCAGTTTTTAATGCCGTATCTACAATTCCTTTTCGAGCTCCATAACCGGACATCAAATAATCAGTAATTGTTAGTCCTTCGCGAAAATTTTTTTTAATAGGAAAATTCATAATTTCACCACTTGGATCAGACATTAAGCCTCGCATCCCAACTAATTGTCGAACTTGAGATAAATTTCCTCGAGCTCCTGAAAATGCCATTATATAAACTGAATTTAATGGATCATATTTTTTAAAATAATTAATAACTTGATTTTTTAAAGATTCACTAGTTAAACTCCAAGTGTCAATAATTTTTTGAAATCTTTCAACATCTGTAACTTTTCCTTTTAAATATATTTTTTCCGAATTAAGAATTTCTTGGTTCGCTTTATCTAACATTAAGTTTTTGATAAAAGGAACTCGTAAATCTTCAATACTAATTGAAATGCCTGCTTGAGTAGCATATGTAAACCCTAGATATTTTAATTCATCCGCTAAATTGCACGCTTGCATTGAATCATAATTTGTAAAACTCCAACCTAAAATTTCTCTTAGTTGTTTCTTACCTATTAAATTATTTTGATAAATATAATTTTTCATAAAATATTAAAGCATTATAAAAAGTTTAAAGTTTTTTGTATAGTATAGTTAAGAATTACTCTACCAGTAGTTGTTTGAATGTATTTAACAATGATTTCACCAATGCTAGTTTTTCGAATTTGGATCTTATCATAATATTCAATAAAGCTACCATCAGTTAACATTTTCGTTTTATTCAATTGTAACAAGTCATTAGAATCTGACAAATATCGAACCCAAATTGAACTATGAATGTCTAGTTGGTTTTGGTGATAAGCTAACATCACATCTTCAATAGTAGCAAAATAATGGGTTGAAGCAAGTAATTTAGGAATATTTATTACTGTAAGATAATAACAACCTAAGACCATATCTTGGCTTGGCATAATAATTGGTTCCCCATTAGACGGAGATAAAAAATTATATGGCGCTAACATTAACATGTAACATTCCGCTTGAGCTTCAAGAGATAACGGAATATGAACCGCCATTTGATCTCCATCAAAATCTGCATTAAAAGCTGAACAAACAAGTGGGTGTAATCTAATTGCCCTACCTTGAATTATTATCGGTTCAAAAGCTTGAATTCCTAAGCGATGTAAAGTTGGTGCACGGTTTAAAAAAATTGGGTGGTTACTTAGTACTTTTTCTAGAACAGGATCAATAATCGGTTCATTTTGTTGAATTAAATTTTTTGCAATTTTCATATTACTTGCAAGACCTTGATTTATTAATTCACGAATAATAAAAGGTTGAAATAATTCTAACGCCATTTCATAAGGTAAACCACATTGATTTAATTTTAAACTTGGTCCAACAACAATTACTGACCGTCCCGAATAATCGACACGTTTTCCTAATAAATTTTGTCGAAAACGACCGTATTTACCTTTAATAATATCGGATAAAGATTTTAATGGTCGGTTATTAGCACTTAAAGCAATTTTCCCACGCTTACCATTGTCAATTAACGTATCCACGGCTTCTTGCAACATACGTTTTTCATTTCTGATTATTAATTGAGGCGCATCAATTTCTAGTAAACGTAATAATCTGTTATTTCTAGTTATTATTCGTCTATATAACTCATTTAAATCTGATGTTGCGAATCTACCACCTTCTAGTTGAATCATTGGACGTAAAGCCGGAGGAAGCACTGGTAGGATTGTTAAAATCATCCAAGCAGGGTTTGAGCCTGTTCCAACTAAATTTTCAAGAATACGAATACGCTTAATAGCTTGTTCTCTAAGTTTATACAACCGTTGTTGTTCCCATTTTCTAAACCATTCTGAAAAATCATAATGTGGTGATTGTTTTTCAAGTGTTTTAGTACAATCTAACACAAAAATTCTTGTTCGATAAATTTCAATTTTTAAATCTAACCGTTCTAGTTCACGTTTAATTAAAGGTGCCCCTATTAAAAAATTTGGGGTAGCTTTTAATAAATATTTTGGTGTGTTATAGCGACGATTTTGAGGTTTTGGATACGGTTTTAAAGGATAATCCGTTGCACCTAACAATCGAAAATAACGATACTGTTGTAAATCCCAATGTAACCCATAAAATGAAATCTCATCTTCTGCAATAAAATATGTTATTGAAGCTAATTTTATTCTTTTAATTCTTTCATCCCATAAGTCAACAATGGTTGAAGTCGTTGGTTTTAAAAGTTCACAGCGTTTACATTGTTCTGAATAAATTGTATAAGCTGTGTTAAATGTTTTTTCACAATCCTCAACTTCTAGTAACAAGGCTAAAAAATTTGGCCGGCTATTTATATACCAAACATGAGCAACTGGGTAGATTAAATTAATATATCCCATTCGATGGCGACGAACTCGAGATTCAGTTAATTCAACACCGCACCGTTCACAAATTAACCCTTCATATCTCACTCGTTTGTACTTACCACAAGCACATTCTAAGCTTTTACTAGGCCCAAAAATTCGCTCACAAAAGAGCCCATCCATTTCAGGTTTAAAAGTTCTATAATTGATCGTTTCAGATTTTTGAATTTCTCCTACAAATTGTCCATTTGGTAAACGACGGTTTGACCACTGTAAAATTCGTAATGGAGAAGACAATTTTATTTTAATGTAATCAAATTCTTTTACAAATTTTATCATATTTCATAGATCCTTTATAATTAAAATGATATATCATTGATATTTGAAGCTGGCGAAAAAGTTTTTAAAAGTGAATTATATTTTTCAATCAAATTAACTTCAACCTGTGAATTATGGTGAGAGCTAAATTTCTCGATTTTATAAGTACTCATATCTAAGCCTATAGATCTTAATTCTTGTAATAAAACTTTAAATGATTCAGGTATTCCAAAGTTTGGTATCTGTTGCCCTTTCACAATGGCATTTAATGTTTCATTTCGACCCTGCATATCATCAGATTTAATTGTTAATAATTCTTTCAATGTAAAAGCAGCACCAAAACCTTCTAAAGCCCATACTTCCATTTCTCCAAATCTTTGACCACCATGTTGAGCTTTTCCACGTAAAGGTTGCTGAGTAATTAAAGAATAAGGACCTGTTGCGCGCGCATGCATTTTATCATCAACTAAATGTATTAATTTTAACATATATGCATTTCCAACTGTGATAGGATTTTCAAACTCGCTCCCCGTTCGGCCATCAATCAAAACCATTTTTCCAGGTGCATATGGATTAAATAACCAACCTTGATCATTAACAATAGATGCTTGGCGTAACTTTTTGTTGATTAAAATTCTAGACATTTCTAATCCATACATTTCATCAAAAGGTAAAATTTTAAATCTACAATTTAATTTATCACCTGCTAATCCTAATAAGCATTCGTATAATTGACCAACATTCATTCTTGAAGGAACACCTAGTGGGTTTAAAATAATATCAATTGGAGTTCCATCTGGTAAAAATGGCATATCTTGTCGGGGTAAAATCCGAGAAATAATTCCCTTATTTCCGTGCCGACCGGCAATTTTATCACCAACTTGAATTTTGCGGATTTGTGCAATAAAAATATAAATTTTTTCGAATTTATATGTAAGTCTAGTTCGGCGATTAAATGTTATAGTTTCAATAACCCGACCATATTCTGCTTCAGGCATACGGTATGAACTATCTTTTACACCTTTAGACTTCGCTCCAAAGATTGCACGTAATAATTTTGATTCTGGTAATTGTTCGGAATTATCATTTGCTGTAATTTTTCCTACTAGAATATCACCAGGTTTAACAAAAGTTCCAACTCGAACTATTCCATCATCATTTAAATTTTCAACTTCGAAAAAACTTAAATTAGGAATATTTTTTGTAGTTTGTTCAGAAATTTCCGAGGAACGATCAATTTCAACTTTGTAACGTTCAATATGAACCGAAGTAAAAATATCATCATAAACTAATCGTTCACTAATTAAAATTGCATCTTCAAAATTATAACCTTGCCATGGCATATAACCAACCAAAATATTTTGGCCTAGCGCAAGCTCACTTGAACTAATTCCTGGACCATCTGTTAAAATTTGACCGGATCGGACTGGTTGGCCTTTCCAAATTATTGGTCTATGATTAATACAGGTTTGTTGATTTGAGCGTAGATATTTTTGTAATTTGTAATTTGCTTTATAACCTTCAATATTTTTAATTGTAATTTTAGTTGAAGTTACGGAATGAACTACACCAGAAATTTGTGCATTAATAGTCATTCCCGAATCTATTGCGATTTGATTTTCTAGTCCAGTACCAACAATAGGTTTTTGTGGTAAAAGTAACGGTACTGATTGTCTTTGCATATTCGAGCCCATTAAAGCTCGATTTGCATCATCATGCTCAAAAAAAGGAATTAATGAAGCAGCAACAGATACAATTTGAACTGGTGAAATCGAAATAAAATCAACATCTGAAGGTGAAACATTAATAAAATCTTGTTTATATCGAACAGGAATAACACTTTTAATTAAATAGTTATTTTGGTCAAAGGCTATATCTGCAGGTGCAATTTTGTATAAATCTTCAATATCCGCTGTTAGATAGATAAAATTTCCAGTTTTTAAAACTTTACCATTAATAACACGCCAAAAAGGTGTTTCTAAAAATCCAAATTTATTAACTCTTGCACAAGTTGTTAAAGAAGCAATTAATCCAACATTCTGACCTTCCGGAGTTTCAATTGGACAAATTCTACCATAATGACTTGGATGAATATCACGAACTGAAAAACTAATTCGATCACGTTCGAAACCACCAGGCCCTAAACCACTAATTCGTCTTCTATGCGTTAAGGATGACAAAGGATTTGTTTGGTCTAAATACTGTGATAATTGACTAGAGCCAAAAAATTCTTTTACAGTTGCATTTATAATATTAAAACTTAATAAATGAGTGGAATCAATTTTATTTGTTTGATTTCTTAATTTCCGAACTAATCTTTGAAAACCGATTCGAAATAAATTTTGTAATAATTCCCCAACAGAGCGAACACGACGGTTTTTTAAATGATCAATATCATCTGACAAAGTTTTAGAAATTGTTAAAGTGATTAATTTATCTGTAATAGCAAATATATCTTCATATGTGATTGTTTGGTGTCGTTCGTTAGTATTAATATTTAACCTTTTATTTAGTTGTAATCGACCAATTTTGCCTAATCTATAATATGTTGAATCAAAAATTCTCGAAAATTCTGAAATTTTATTAAAATAGTTAGATGGTAAATGAAATCTTAGTAAGGGTTGATTTGTTTCTAAAGAGTTTACTAGTAAGGGTTTTGTAAAATAAAAGAAGTCACGATGTTCTAAATTTTGGTAAATTTCTAAATTATTTAAACCAATTTCTTTTAGCAAATAAAGAATAGGTTTTTGATTAATTTTATCCAGTTGAATAATTATATCTTCTTCTTGACTTTTTATCGGATAATTATAAGGATTCATTTTTAAGTTTTTTTGGAATCCAAATCTAATCCATGATCCGTATTCAGGAATTAAAGTTGCAGTATACAACTCTTTTTCTTCATATTTAAGATGATAAGAGGTTTTAATGGAATGATCTTCATTAAAAATTAGTAAACGAGTTTTTGATTTTGTATATTGATGTCGCTCTGTTTGATAACTAAACTCAGATTTTTTAAAAATATACCGAAGCTGATCTTTTAAACTTTGCGAAAAGTAAATTGAAGGGGATAAAATTTCCCAATTTTTTGGTAAAAAAATTTTCTTATATTTTTCTTTACTAATTCGTAAATTTTGTTTTAAGAAATAAAAATTTTGAAAGCTTAAGTACAAATAATTAGAAAAATCAGTAATAAGTAACAATTTTTGATTTAATTGTAATTGATTTAATTGAAAAGCGTAAAAAATAATTTTTTTATAATTAAATTGGTGTTCGGGTGATTCCAAAGACTTAAATTTTAAAAATTTAGAAAAATTTAAAATATTATTTAAAATATTAAAATATGTTAATAAATATTTTTCTTTTTGGTCAATTCTATTAATCGTTAAATTAGAAAATTTTGTTAAACTATTTAACCATTTAAAAAAAAAGAAAACTGTTTTAAATTTTAGCTTTGAACTTTTTGTTTTTAACAATATTTTATAAAGTTTAAAAGCTAAAAGCAAGCGTAAAGTTGATTTATGCTGTTTTGTTTTAAAATAGTTTAATGAATACAAAGTAACGGGGGTTTTAATCCAATTAGGAACTAAAAGAATTTTTTGCTTTACTCGATCATATTTACCAATTGGAGATGCAAAAAATAAATCCGCATCAGAAACTGATGCTTGACCTGCAGGTAAAAATGATCTTAATTTGGTTATGTCTGTTGATAATTTTCGTTTAAATGATCTTTGTCCTTTTTGATTTTTAAGCTTTTCAAAATAAACACCTGGGCTTCTGATAATCTGGCTAACAATAACCCGTTCACAACCATTTAAAATAAATGTTGCGGCAGTAGTCATTAATGGTAAGGTAAGAATTGGGAATTTACTATGATAATAAACTATATTTGTTTTTTTATTTCGAACTTCAATTGGAATAACAAGTTGGGCTCGATAGTTACCACTATATTTTCGAGCCACAGATAGCGTACATGGAGGTTTTAATAAGCCATACTCTTCCCCATATAGAATATATTCAGTGTTTTGACTAAAATCTAGGATTTGAGAAAAAAATCTTAATTCGTCTGTTAATCCTTGAGTTAAAAACCAACAAAAACTTGTCCGTTGCATAGTAATAAAATCAGGAAGTGTGTTATTGTAACTTATTTTATTAGGTTTATTCATAGTCATTGTTATTTAATAATTTTTTTTAAGATTTATTAAAAAAAGGTATTTTCATTGTACTTAAAAATACTTCGATTATTGCATTATTGTTTAAGTTTATAAAAGTATTAAACACTAGGTTAATATTACAAAATTTTATGTTTTTTTAACATAGAATGATTAGGATTTTTTTTATTTATTTATTTAAAATTAATGTAAAGTGATACTCTTATTTTTAATAAAAAGTTGAATTTATAGAAAACGTAATTTTTAATAAAGTCTAAATACATCGAATAAGATTATCAATCCACGCTAAATTAAAGAAATCTAAAAATTAAATTTCTTTAATGTAATACTAATAACTGTTATATTTTAACAAACACTAACGTTATATTCTATTAAATTAATAAACTAAATTATTAAGCTTATTTTAGTACTTTAAATTATCTTCGACTGAATTTAGTTCTTGAACAAAATTAAATTTTTTAATTAAATTTAAAGCGTGATTAAGAATCGAATATTGATCCTAATTATTTATAGACCAATTGAAATAAATTTTCAAAAAAATGAAATTAAGATTAAAACATTAGCCTAATTTTTTTATCATGAATTTTTAAAAGATCCTGCTAGGCGTGATTTTTTTCGCGCAGCAGTATTTCTGTGAAAAACATGTTTTTTTGCACCTTTGTCAATTAAACTATAAACAGAATTTAAGATTTTTTGTGCTTTTTCTTTATCCATTGGATCTTGCGAAGTTTTATAAGATTCAACATTTTTTAAAAAAACTTTAACTAGAGTTCGAATAGAACTTTTATAAAACCGGTTTCTTAAACGATTTCGTTTATTTATTTCAATACGTTTTTTAGCAGATTTATTATTAGCCATAGTTTATAAATGTTATTAATTTAGTTTTTTTATAGTAAAAATAATATTATATAAAAATAAAGAATATTTATTATGATTGAAAATAAATTATACTTTATAAAATTTGAAAATTATCAGCTTTAGAGCAAATTTTTTTATGAATATATTTTATATTTTTATCTTAATACATTAATAAAAAAATGTGAAGCTATTTTTTTAAGTTTTGTTCTCTTAATAGTAATTAAACCTTGATAAGATTAAAAAAATTTTGCAATATAATATTGTATACAATAAGGTTTAAAAAAAAATTTATGGCAAAAAATAAAGGAACGCGAATTTTAATTACATTAGAATGTACAAATTGTCGTTCAAATCTAAATAAACGTTCTTCAGGTGTTTCACGTTATATAACTCAAAAAAATCGGCGGAATAACCCTGAAAGACTTGAATTAAAAAAATATTGTCCCCACTGCAATAAAGCAACATTACATAAAGAAATTAAATAAAATATGGCTACCAAAAAAAAAAAATTATCACCAATCAGCATTAATCAAAAAATTGATTACAAAGATATAGATTTGTTAAATTTATTTTTAACTGAACAAGGAAAAATTTTACCTCGTCGGGCAACCGGTGTTACAGTTCAGCAACAACAAAAACTAGCAAAAGCAATTAAAAGGTCTCGAATTTTATCATTATTACCCTTTGTAGCTTCAAATGAAAACTAAAAAATTATTCGTTTGAATTAAGAATATACTTCTAAATTGCAAAAGTAAGATTTATGTATACTATAAAATAGACTTGTAGAAATAAGGGATTTTTTTATGGGTAATTTCATTGATAAAACATTTACGGTAATTGCTGATATTTTATTAAAAGTTTTACCAGCTAGTAAAAAAGAAAAAGAAGCTTTTTCTTACTATAGAGCAGGTATGGCAGCTCAGGGAAAAGGTCGGTATTCTGAGGCTCTCGAAAATTACTATGAAGCACTTGTACTTGAAGAAGACCCATACGATAGAAGCTATACTTTATATAATATTGGCTTAATTTATGGAAATACTGGACGATATACACAAGCTTTAGAATTTTATCATCAGGCTTTAGGTTTAAATCCGAACTTGCCGCAAGCTTTATATAATATTGGCGTTATTTACCATATGCAAGCAACACGTGCAGAAACATTTTTAAAAGATGAATATTCTACTTTATCCGAAAAATTATATGATAAAGCTGCAGAGTACTGGCGCCAGGCTTTAAAATTAGCACCAGATAACTATCCCGGAATTAGAAATTGGTTAAAAATTACTGGTCGAATAAACGAATCCACTTAAAAATATTAATATTCAAAATAAATCTAAAATCTATTCAATAAGTCAAAGAACATTATTATAAAAACGTCTTTAATGCAATTTAAAATGATTAAGTTCTGAAAGTATTTTTATTCTAAACTATTGTAATATATTCACTCAAAATGGCAGATAAATTAAATAAAGGTTTTGTTACGCAAATTATTGGTCCTGTATTAGACATTCAGTTTACTAGTGGAAATTTACCACCCATTTACAGTGCTGTTGAAATAAAATTAGAAGATGGTACTTCGACAATTGTTGAAATTCAGCAATTATTAGGTGATAATAAAGTTCGTGCAGTTTCAATGCGTTCAACTGATGGCTTAAAACGAGGTTCTGAGGCTATCGATCTCGGTGGACCAATTACTGTTCCAGTAGGTACACCAACTCTAGGTCGTATTTTTAATGTGATTGGTGAACCCGTAGATGAGCAAGGCGAAGTTGTTTCAACAGAGTCATTACCAATTCATCGTGAAGCACCTGCTTTTACTGAATTAGAAACAAAACCTTCGATCTTCGAAACAGGTATTAAGGTAGTAGATTTATTAGCACCATATCGACGTGGTGGTAAAATTGGTTTATTTGGCGGTGCTGGTGTAGGTAAAACTGTTTTAATTATGGAATTAATTAATAATATTGCTAAAGCTCACGGTGGTGTATCAGTATTTGGTGGTGTAGGTGAACGGACACGTGAAGGTAATGATTTATACGAAGAAATGAAAGAATCAGGGGTTATTAACGAAAGTAATTTTGAAGATTCTAAAGTAGCTTTAGTATATGGTCAAATGAATGAACCTCCAGGTGCACGTATGCGTGTTGGCTTAACAGCTCTAACAATGGCAGAATATTTCCGTGATGTGAATAAACAGGATGTTTTATTATTTATTGATAATATTTTCCGTTTTACGCAAGCTGGTTCAGAAGTGTCAGCATTATTAGGTCGTATGCCTTCTGCTGTAGGTTATCAACCTACATTAGCAACAGAAATGGGAGCACTACAAGAACGTATTACTTCAACAACACAAGGTTCAATTACATCTATTCAAGCTGTTTATGTACCCGCAGATGATTTAACAGATCCAGCACCGGCAACAACATTTGCTCATTTAGATGCAACAACAGTATTATCACGAAATTTAGCCGCGAAAGGAATTTACCCGGCAGTAGATCCCTTAGACTCAACTTCAACTATGTTACAACCAGGGATTGTCACAGAAGAACACTACGGCGTCGCTGAAAACGTTAAAGAAACTTTACAACGTTATAAAGAATTACAAGATATTATTGCAATTTTAGGTATTGATGAATTATCTGAAGAAGATCGTTTAACGGTAGCACGTGCTCGAAAAGTTGAACGTTTTTTATCACAACCATTTTTTGTTGCAGAAATTTTTACTGGGTCGCCAGGAAAATATGTAAGCTTAGAAGATACAATTAAAGGTTTTACGATGGTTCTAAATGGTGACTTAGATGCATTACCAGAACAAGCTTTTTACCTTGTAGGTAACATTGATGAAGCAATGGAAAAAGCAGAAACTCTAAAATAAGGATTATTATTTATGGTTATGAATGTTCGAGTTCTTACCCCAGACAGAGTTATTTGCTCAACTGCAGCAAATGAAGTTGTTTTACCAGGCTTAACTGGTCAAGTTGGGGTATTAGATGGTCATGCTGCATTAATCACAGCATTAGATACAGGATTATTGCGGATTAAAATAGAAGAAACATGGACGCCAATTATTTTATGTGGCGGTTTAGCTGAAATTGATAGTAATCGTATAACAGTATTAGTTAACGACGTTGAGGAGTTTAGTGATGTTGAATTACGTAATGCAACGGAAGAATTAGAAAAAGCAACAGTTGCAATCGAACAAGCAGAAAGTAGTAAAGAAAGATTAGATGCTTCTATTGAATTGAAAAAAGCTAACGCGCGTGTACAAGGGATTAAATATTTATCGAAGAAATTTTAATAGTAATTGATTTGAAATTTTATAGAGTATTATTGACTAAATAACTAGTTAGTAATATTTTATAAAACTTGAAATCAGTTAATATTACAATTCAAAAAATTATTTTATTAAATTTTATGGTAACTAATTCTAATTTTAGTTTTTCAAAAAATACCATTATAACATTAGAACTTCCCTTTTCAGAACACATTGAAGAATTAAGACAAAGGTTTTTTCTTCTAATCTGGATAATTTTATTTTTGACAATTTTCTCATTTTTAGAAGTTAAAACGTTAGTTAAAATTTTAGAATACCCAATTTCAAATGTTAAATTTTTTCAAATATCACCGGGTGATTATTTTATTTCAACAGTAAAAATTGCATTTTATACTGGATTATTATTTACTAGTCCGTTTGGAATAAGTCAATTAATTTTATTTTTATTACCTGGATTAACAAAAAAAGAAACCAAAATTATTCTACCTCTATTAATCAGTTCATTGTTATTATTTGCATTGGGAATTGGATTTTCTTATTATACGCTTATACCGGCAGCTTTGAATTTTTTTCTAAATTATAGTCAAGAGGTTATTGAACCATTTTGGTCATTTGATCAATATTTTGAGTTTATTTTAGTTTTATTTTATAGTACTGGCTTAGCCTTTCAAATACCAATCATTCAGATTTTAGTTGGATTATTAAACATTGTTTCAGCGAATCAAATGTTAGGTGCTTGGCGATATATTATTTTAATTGCAACTATTCTCGGAGCAATTCTAACACCTTCTACCGATCCTTTAACACAATTATTGTTATCATTTGCAATATTAATATTGTATTTTACTGGATTAGGTATCTTGTTTTTAATAAAAATTTAATTAATCTAAAAAAATTCCGTCCTTAAAAACTATTTATTTCATGGCAACTAACAAGTTTATTAAAAGTCTTTTACTTACTTTAGCAATTGCTATAAATTTATTTGGATTTAATATTGAAAATTCAAATGCTTACCCTGTTTTTGCTCAACAAAATTATTCAAATCCACGTGCTGCAAATGGTAAGCTAGCTTGTGCTAACTGTCATTTAAACCAAAAAGCAATCGAAATTGAAGCACCTCAGTCCGTTCTTCCGAATTCAGTATTTGAAATAGAGATTAAAGTTCCTTATGATACTAGTAAACAACAAATTGGTGCTAATGGTAAACAAGCTGATTTAAATGTGGGCGGTATTTTAATTTTACCAAAAGGATTTAAATTAGCTGGTAAAAACCAAATCTCAGCAGAAATTAAAGCAAAAAATAAAGGTGTTTTTATTTCACCTTATAGTACTGAATTTGATAATATTTTAGTAGTTGGTCCAATTGCTGGTAAAACACATCAAGAATTAATTTTTCCTGTAGTATCACCAGATCCTGAAAAAGATTCGAATGTAAAATATTTAACTTATCCTCTATATGTAGGTGGGAATCGTGGTCGCGGTCAAGTTTATCCAACAGGTGAAAAAAGTAATGTAAACGTATTTGGCGCTATTCAGACCGGTCAAATTACAGAGATTAACACCTCTGAAAAAGGCGATTCAAATGTTAGTATTGTAAACTCCGATAATATAAAAACAACACAATTAGTTCCAACAGGTTTAAATTTAATTATAAAAGTTGGCGATGTTGTTAAAACAGAACAAGCTTTAAATCTTGACCCTAATGTTGGTGGTTTTGGACAAGAAGACACAGAAATTGTTTTACAAAACCCATTCCGTATTATTGGGTATTTAGCATTTTGTTTCTGCGCTTTATTAACACAGGTCTTTTTAATTTTAAAGAAAAAACAATTTGAAAAAGTTCAAGCTGCTGAACTTAACTTTTAAAGTTTGAATTTTTCTTAAACTGTAAAAAGTTTTAAACTTTTTACAGTTTAAGAAAAATTAATATAATTCGTCTTCTTGGTGTACTAAAATTGTACAATCAGATTTAGGATATGCAATACATGTTAATACAAAACCTGCTTCCGTTTGATCATCATCTAAAAATGTTTGTTCAGATTGGTCAATAGTTCCTTCAGTAACTTTACCGGCACAAGTTGAACATGCACCTGCACGACAAGAGTAAGGTAATTCAATACCTTGTTCTTCAGCGGCATCTAATACAAATACATCATCATTACAATCAATTGTCGTATCAATTCCATGTTCTTCACTTAATAATGTCACTTTGTAAGTAACCATATAACTCCTTATTGTAAATAGTCATAAAGAAAGATAAAATTAACCTAACTTTACTAAATAACATTATACTACGTAAAAGTAATTGTCGTACAAAATTTTTAAAAATTTCTTATTTAAAAAGTTTGACGTAACCGACTTGCCTTACCTTTTAAGTTTCGTAAATAGTAAAGTTTAGATCTACGTACTTTTGCGGATCTTAAAACATTAATTGAATCTACTTTTGGAGAGTGGAGTAAAAAAATACGTTCAATCCCAATTCCTTGTAAAATTTTTCGAACCGTAATTGTCGTATTAATTGAACTATTCTTTTTTGCAATAATAGTTCCTTCATAAAATTGAACTCGTTCTTTATTACCTTCAATAATTTTGACACCAATTTTTACATTATCACCAATCTTTATCATTGGAAGATTAGATTTAAGGAACTGGTTTTCCAAATTTACAATTGATTTATTTAAATTTAATTTACTCATGTCTCAAAATCCTTGAATATTATTATTTCATAGTAGTTATATTACTATTAGATGTTTAAAAAAACAACCTAAAAGTAATAATCAAATGCATTCGACTGGATTTGAACCAGTGACTTCCATAGGAAAACGGATTATGAGTCCGGTGCCTTTAACCACTCGGCCACGAATGCAACTTTTGGAGCTGATGGGATTTGAACCCACGTCCATTTAAATTTAACGAAAATGCTCGTTCACAGGTTTAGTTTTATAAAAAAATAAAACAATAACTTACAAAAGAATCGAAACTACAACTAAAAAACTATTTAGCAATAGTGAATAAATTTTTAAAATTAAGTAATTAAATTCTTAACCAATAGCAGAGACACACTTAAGAGTTAAATCTGTATTGTTTTCGTTTAATTGTTTGAAGTTGAAAGTAATAATATTATTAGCATTTATTAATTAATTTGTGGATTTTTACGAAGAATACAAACTTCGACCTGTATCACATTATCTTTATTGTTAAATGTCGAAACCAAAGCAGCCCCAATAGAATTTTAAGCATGAAGGGAGTTGAACCCTTGACTTTCAGAATCGGAATCTGACGCTCTATCCACTGAGCTACACGCTTTTGAATGTTAAATTCTGTTCATGTATTTAACCTATGAAATTGAATATAAAAAAGTAAATACTTGAACAGAATTTAATTCATTAATAGTAAATTTTACCGCCACCCCATTTTTCTGTAAGAATTTTTGGTGATAGCATAATGTGACCTGCAATAGAGTATAAATCTTCATCAGTTAAAGAGCGCATACGTGGGTAAATATCCGCACTTTTAATACTCGGGTGAACTTCAGCAAGTGATTCTAAACCATCATAAGTTGTTGGGTTTTTTAAATAATCAACTAATGATGCAATATTATCACGACGTGGTGTTGCTAAACTTAATGCTTCTGGATCTAAGCCAACATTTGGATTTGTTTTTGAGATACCACCTACGTGACACGCTCCACAGGTAGAATTAAATAACCGTTTTCCACGCTTAACTTGTTCTGGTGATAACACAGTTGTTTTGCCTGATGCATCAGCAACAACAGTTCTTGTTGCTTCATCTAAATCAATTGCTGATGCGTTAATTACTAAAACATTAAAAACACAGAAAAATACAATACCAAAAAAGTTTGAATATTTTTTTAACATAAACTATTATACTTATTTACGGTTTTGAAACCAAGAAAATTTTAATTTACTATTTCTTTTTTTTCCTACGCATTTTATAAATTAAACCTCGTAATCGAATATTTTCCCAGCCTGCTAAAAGGAGACTTGTAATGATTAAAGCTTGGCTAAATAATAATATGGGATCTAATCTCCAACCATGAACCATTATAATACCACAATAAAATAATCCAATAGTTACAAAAAATATATCTTCATCTCTTGAAACTTCAGGCTTGACTGTTCGAAGACCATAGAGTAACAACACTCCAAACGCTAACATCATACTCAAAAATACATTTGGGCCAAAACTAAAATTGATCATAAAACTAAACCTCCTAATAATTATAAATTTAATAAGTTCAAAAAATTAAAAGCTTAATTAAGCATTTAAAATTTGTTATGATTTTATCCGCGAGATACACGATCACTTTTACTAATAATGATTAAAGCAACACTAATTGCTGTTACAACAAAACCACCTGCTGCTAAACTAGAGATAAAATTTGCTAATGAAGTTGTCATTTCTAAATTCCTGTTATTTAAAATAAAAAATTAAAACTAGTAATCTTAACTACACTTTGGAATGGATCCATTCTAAAAAATATAGCTAGAATTGATTAATTAATCAGTTCTAGTTATACTACAATATAGTTTACTATAAAAAAGGTCAACTAAAAAACTTTTTTCTGATAATAGATATAGTTTTGATACTAAGGTAAAATGTTTATTTTAAGCTGCTATCTTACGATTCTGACAATTTAATTAAAAATTTTCTCTATATCAAAGCCTATACCCGAATATAATTATACATTAAAATATTAAAATAAGCAATAAAAAATTACAAATTTTATAAAACTTGTAATTTTCTTTCATTTATACTATCATTTAAATATAAGCCCGGATAGCTCAGTTGGTAGAGCAGTGGATTGAAGATCCTCGTGTCACCAGTTCGAATCTGGTTCTGGG
>JAVCKV010000451.1:0-27366 GCA_032274145.1 Herpochondria borealis | reverse complement strand
GTACTGTAGGTCTGGATTTGTACCTACTGTCTGTAGATACGTCAGCAAACGGATGGAAAACAGACCATTTTGCGCCTGTTTTTACTTTAGATTACTTTCCGGTCGACCATGATGCGAGATCGACTAGTCTATTGAGCTCACAACATCCGCTCAGCACAGTTACAATCAATAACTAACTACACCACTCAACCATGAAAGGCCTTGAACTGATTCAGAGACTGCGCAATGAAGACTTCAATCTCCAAACGGAGAAGAAACTGGAGAATCACCCATACGTGTTGGCATCCGAAGCTGGAGCACTGACTTTGGCACAGAAAAGAGCATTCTGCTACGAACAATACGCCATTCAACGCTCCGATGCCATGTCGTTTGCCACGTTAGCAGGTCATACCGGTTTCTGCCCCAAATCGCTCACTGGTGTCACTGCACCAAAGGGAAACGACAAGGATCTCTTTCAGTTCCTTCTGGGCGGAGAATTGTACGCCGCAACACTCTTGTTGAATCACGCCAAGGCACTTGGTATCAATACAGAAGATGAGCTATCTAGTTACAAATGCTCTGCCTTGGCACAAGCCTATCCTTCCTACTGGGCTCGCATGGCACAAGAGGGTGCTCGGGCCGCTGGTGCAGCCGCATGTGCCGTCAACTTTACCGCATGGGGTAAAATGTGTCAGCGACTGATGAATGCTCGTGGTGGTGATCAAGAAGAAGGTATGGAGTTTATCAAATTCTTTGCCACACCCATTGAGAACCTTGACGAAATGGCTGCCGCAGTGATTGATCAAGAAGAGCGGCAGCAGCTGGACTACGAGGAGATTGCGCGGCATGTACGACTCTTGCAGGAATACGAGCTTTTGTTCTGGGATGCATGCTATGCTGCAACAGACTGAGAAATTTCAAGTAGGTCGATTTCTGTTCGACGTTAGCACTTTGAGCACTCTCACGGTGTCTACGAACGAGTCAGTCAAGTCATCTTGTCTATCCCATCGCTGTATGTGTTAGGACACTAAGTCCTGTACACACAGTACACCCGTAGTGTAGGCTGTTCAGTCATGTCACGTCTACTACCGTACACTTTTGATCTCACAAGGTCACTCTCTTGATGTTGATCGCTCGACAACACGTCTGAAGGGAAAGGGTGCCTTGACTGACTGGAAAGCACACAATCCTAACCAGTAAGAACCCAACCAATACATCACCATGTTGGAAGAAGGAGAAGGAAGCACCGAAACAGCCACTCGACTGATTGAATGTTTACGCGACTGCATTCTGAATGATTGCAACAGCAACGGAGAGTTTGCGGATATTGGAATCTCCCCTCGTGTTTTCACGGTTGATTTCGAAGATCGAATCCGCATTCTAGTGCAGTTACAACAAGAGACGGAGGACGCCGTCGTCATTGTCGGGTACGCACTGCGATGCAACGTCACATTTTGGGATGTGCACTTGCGATTGCACGTTGAGGGACGATCGACAGAGTATGTCGATTTGTTGACCTTCTCAAGGTCTGTGGCTCAGCACGAATTCTTTCAAACATTGTTGCCAAGAGTTGAAAACGTCTTGAAGGATTTTTTTCCTACTACAAGCATCCAGCCTGCTCCCGAGCTGCTTGCAACAAAGTCGTTAGTGCCCAAGACAAGGAAGAAACGAGTTGCAGAGTGCGGAGGCGAGTTAGCATCCGCTTTGGCACGACACGCACGGAGAGCAGAAAATCTGGCACAGCGCACACGCAGAGCGAACAGAAAGCAGGAGTTGCCGCTATTGGTGCAGCAGAAGAAAAAGTGGGCCACGAATCGGCAACAGGTTGTGTTTCGAGCAGTGTGTCTGGTGGCTGTTACTGCGATCTATTTCTGGTTCATCAAACCATCGCTATAAGCACAACAAGTGAAAGTACGCAACGGTATACTGCTAAGAGAAGGTTCCTCATAACTACCAAGATGGATAGTGGGATCTGGATCTTGCTTCCAAACTTGATCGGCCAACATCTGCTCACAGTTATAATCAAAAACTAACTACACCACTCAACCATGAAAGGCCTTGAACTGATTCAAGGACTTCGCAATGACGACTTCAATCTCAAGTATCCTGAGAATCGCCCATAAGTGTTGGCATCAGATGCTGGGACACTGACCATGGCACAGAAACAGGCATTCTGCTACGAGCAATATGCCATCCAATGATCCGACACCATGCTAGTTCCTTTTCTTGGGTTACTAGCTAGCTCTAGAGAGGAGCTAACATCGCTCTACTAGCTCTAGTAGAGCATCCTGGAACTCGCTACTTCGTGACTTCTGTAGTCTGAGTAGATTAGAAGCTGTAAAGTAGCAGCAAAGTTTAGTTCAATACCCGGGTAGGCCTCATGCACTAGCTTTGTAGACGGAGTTGGCGGCTACACAATATGAGGCTACGTACGGTAGGGTGTCGGCAGGTTTTCACGCTTCGTCCTCAAACGAGAGCGTATGGTATACAGTGTAGCGCGTTATGTAAAACGGCTTTATAGCGTTTGGGTAACTGTCTCCTCCTCTAGAGCCAAAATGCTTGATGTTCGGCTGGGAACTCACAGTTCAGAAGCATATCCCCATGAATAGAGTATCGAGAATTGCTGCTGATGGATATCGAGCTACAAGATCGTGTTCTAGAACTGTTCAGATCTTACTTCGAAGATCGCTCGCAGCCTGGGTTCGCCGTGCGACAGATCATGCACAATACTTGTATACGCAACTGTTGAATAGACCTTTCACTATCATGTACAGTACCAGGCGATGACTAAACGTTTTCGAAAGCCCCGCACATATTAATACATGTATTTTGCTACGTACGACCCAGAATTCTTCAAGGTACGACGGTATTTTACAGGATTTGATATCTTTCGCTTCACTCATACTTCAATGACGGCTCCAGTCGCAAGGACGGGCTGATTCATTAAGGCTGTACCACTGTCCAGGTGCGACTTCGTTCTCCTGGAATGAAATGGAAGAGTGTGCTCCGTCTCGCCAGTATAAAAGGCACAACATGCATTCCGTGAGAGTTGCGCAGCAACAATTTACAAAGACCAGTCTTTTTTTTAAACATGTAACGAGAAACTATCAATATACTACAGCATCTAAAACGCACAACCCAAGTGGCAATGGATGTCTGTTTCTCTTCCCCTTCTACACGTACTATTCGTTGCCCTGCATCGTTAGAAATGAGTGAACGGTTTCCAGAAGGCAAATGCCTCTCTGTTCTCCTCGTTCATTTCGATTCCTCCCAATTCTTGAATCATGTTCAATCCCATCATGTTGCCTGGTTGATGGTAAGCCCACTCACAGCACTAAACTATCAATCTTCCTCAGACAAGCTCGCCATCCATTCATAGTCTGGTACTCACAAGCTGTCCAACGAGAGACTTTGTTCTCGGCGGAGCTCTCTCTCCTAGAGAGCCGAGTACGTAGACTCCCAATTTCATCAGCCTGAATGATGTACTGGTTACTGGTACGGGGAATCACAGAGTCCCAGCACAGGATGCAGTCTATCGAACATCACACTGAGAAAGTAGTAATTAACTTGCTCTACGCCTTGTGACTCTAAATTCGGAGAAAATGAGTCAAGCTTATTTGAATAGAGATAGGCAATACCTATTAGACTGGGTGTAACTTGGCTTTACGACTTGGTGGGTGCACGCCACAACACGGTCGGACAAAAATTTCAGAATTGACCCCGTTCTTCGACGAAGACCGAAACGCCTTCGCGGCAGGGGAGAGCATCATCTCTGACATTATGATTCAGGATCATTATTTCACTGCATCAAGAGACTCTCTACCCTTGCTTGTCTTATCTCGGGATCAAGGGTGTCATCGTCGAGGATTTCTTGGGCAGCAAGATCTAGGATATCTGGATCTTGGAAATTCTGATCATATTGATGTTGGAAGCGCGCTGGAACTTCTTCTTCGTGAGGGACAGCTTCGTTTCGAAGACTTTCTACCATTGCTTGTCTTATCTCGGGAAGAAGGGCATTATTGTCGAGGATTTCTTGGGCTTGTATATCTAGGGGATCTGGATCATGGAAATGCTGATCGTCATTTTGATGTTGGAAGCGCTCTTCTTCGTTAGGGGCGGCATCGCCGTTTCGGAGACTTTCTACCATTGCTTGTCTCATCTCGGGATCAAGGGCATCATTGTCGAGGATCTCTTGGGCTGCTAGATCTAGGAAATCCGGTTCGTGGAAATTCTGATCATTTTGATGCTGAAAGCGTTCTGGACCTTCTTCTTCGTCAACTTCGTTTCGATGATTTTGTCTTCGTCGGCGTCGTCGTTGAAACAGGGCTCGTAGTCCTTGTCGAAGATTTACAGCGGGACGTTGCTGGTTCTCTTCGACTCGATGATCAGCTCCATCATTGGCTCTATCTACTTGGACCAGTCGTTCTTGCAGAGCAGCTACTTCTGGATCGGCATCATCCCGCCACTCCAAAGCTTCTTCAGTTGTCGTGGAGAACACTGGCGGTTCTGCGTTTTCGATATCTTCCAGTAGAATACGACGGCCTGGTGTCGGCACTTCGTTTAACACTTCTTCGCTATGACGTTCCCAAAAGGCATGCCACGGTGCATCAGGGACGCCTTCAACGAGACGACGAATGAAGTACACTTGGCGACGACGATGAAACTCGTGCAGTGCACCGTAACCATCGGTTTCTCCAGGTTCAACAATAAATTGGCCCCATCCTTCATGAACTTGCAAGTAGAGCCCTCGCCTATCACATGCACAGCTATTTGGACCGTCATTCGCTCTTTGGCGGCCACAACAATAACACCATTGAGTTCGACAGATCTCGCACGTAATGTGCATACAGCCATCATCCTTTTCTCCACGATTGGAGCAGCCGGGGCAAGCCACGGATAAGCCTAGACTCATGACTCGGTGAACAGCACGGAGAAGATGCACCAGGATATTAGTGTTGTCATTTTGCTCTCTTTCAAGGTTTTCTATATTTTGACGTTCAAGCTGCTGAGCTGTAAGCACTGCATGCCGTCCTACAGCACGAAGCAACAGCGCGTAGGATTCTTGTGTCAAGTACTGGCCCAAATCATGGATGGGCAAGGAGAAGCAAGAACACCCATCTCGTTCGTAAAGGGGGCAAGGTATCTCACCACGAGCACTTTCGGATGGTTGTTGATCCTGGTTGTGCACGTGGATGTGGCGACAAAAGGTGCCCGTTTCCTGAAAGGATCGAGAGGCATAGTTGTTGAGGCAGACGACACAAAGGGAATGACTGTCAGTTCCTGTGCAGACCACAACACCAGGATCCGTGAAGCATATCGAACACAATGGTCGGTTTTCCTCGTTCGGATGATCTGGCCAATTTTCTTCTGGGTGGTCTTGACGACGTTGTTCTGGTATCGTACGTCCTCGATTCACATACAATTTATAACCTGCCAATGCAAACAAGGCTCCAGCGAAGAAAACGCTTCCACTCTCAGGCGCCATGGGATGCTGAAGGGGAATAAATATTGGAGTGACTTGATTTTGGAAGATTCTTCAAAGCTGATGGTCTGAAGAATCTTCCCAGACAGAGTTGTACCAGACCTACATACTCATACTCCGTACGTATCCAGGTGCAGTGTGCTAATGACTTCTTTTGACTTCTTTTCTCAGTCGAGCGAAACTTGCGAATTCTTTCGGTACTATCGCAACATACTAAGGTCTACGTCACGGGTACGTGATACGACCTTTCCCAAAGTGACCAACCATTTAGTTGCCTCGTAAGGTGGGTACAACCAAGCTACAACTAAAATCGAAAGTGATGCGACCATAGAAGTGTAAGGCAGAGTGGGAATTGAGTCGCAGGTTCAGAATAAGTTGTTTCATGTTGGCTCACCACAAAGCCAGCAGTGCTCCGAACTGGTCCTCTCGCAGAAATTTATCACGCAAAAGCCTAGCACAATCCTTTTTCCAAGGCAATGATCCGAATGGCACTGGCTATTTGCACTTTGTGTACAAGTGTAGGGTCAGGATGTGTGTATTGGGGTCGTTTTTGACCCTCTAGCCGATTCGATTTTCGAAAGTTGCTTTTGATCACGGTGAAGCTACTGAACGTGCTCACCACGCGCGGTCAGCGTGTGAAGACACGGCCCAGCCAAGACTGACTTCCACTTTCAACTTTTATGCCACCCTCGCTCCTCACAAAAACAACCTTGATCATTATACACACATCGTCATCACCATCATGGGAATCAAAGGTACAACACAACCAAAGCCTTCCCCAAAGAAGAAGACGACCGCACCGAAAAAGGCTGCCCCCCGCAAATATGGAGTGGCAGGGGCATTCATCGATCGCTCACACCTGGATAACAATCGGGAAGTTGCAAAGAGCAATGGAAAGTTGCGAAAGCAACTCGAGCAGTCGAATCGTGGAAAGTCGGAAATCCCTGATCGAGACAGAGACTACACCAATGCAGACGGAGACTACAATACAGAAGACGAGTTCGATAGCGACGATGACGACCTCTCGGACAGCAGCCTTCGAAACAGAGACTACTTCAACGAAAGATATAATGACGGAGACTACAATACAGAAGACGAGTTCGACAGCGACGATGACGACGAAACCTTTCAAGACAAGTTCGATTGGACCGGTTGGGAGAAACCGAGTGAAAGGCGTAAGCGTTTTGAATCATCATGGTCGAGCAGCCTTCGATAGATAATCATCATCATCACGAAATAAACACCCCACAAAAAAGCAAATCTATTGAAGATGTCTGACTTGTAGTGAAATTGGCTCTACGATTTCGGTCGTCCGTAGTATCCGATCGTTGCCTTAGCCCATACAACGCGACGTTGTAGGAGACGAAATCAGCGAGCGCCACAACGAACACACTAGGATGCGCCATTCAAGCGACAGCATGGACTGACTCAGAATTTGTGAATAAAGTGCCCTCTAGGGAATGGAGTATGGCAACGAAGATGAGCGAGCGGCAGAGGCTTGCAAGAAAACAACGCGAGCCGACCGACTGTCCCACTAACCATCTGACGACATGCCAAGCCCACCTGCCGTTTACCCATTGCGAAAAGAAAGGCCGCTTCCATCGCATCTTGCGAGCTCGGCATGTACGCATGCTCGCATGAAGAGCAACGAGAAATGCAAATATGGATTCAAAAGGATTTCGCGTGTGGAGGCTTTTTGTATGCTTCATTCTCTTGGAGCTCCCTTCAGCCTCGGTGCGCTAGAGAGGCGAGCAGTTCAATTTCCATTTTTAGATCTTCTGATCAGTTGTTCTACCCATTTTTCCGTGGCGCTGGGCGACTGAAAGCAACATCGACACCACAGCCTAACAAAGTTGACCCAAATTGGATAATCCAACCAAATCACTGTATCCACCTGAGGCCAGAGAATAGGACGGGCCTTTTGGTAGTTACACCATCCACAATCCAGCAGCAGTTTTGATCTTCTACCACTTTGGATACCCTTTCTTCAAAGGACAACGACGAAGTCCAATTGGCGTCCCAATGAAGGTCGTCTAGTTCTACATGGGCAATCCCAAGGGTCTCGCTCAAAGGTCTGAGCTAATGTGCTTTTGCCCGCACCACCTGTCGTTCCGACTATTAGAATTCGTTTTCCTGGATGCGACGACATGGTTGGTCGAGCGTGGGCAAAACAACCGGAGGATAGAAAGGCAGGACGACAGGACCCTCGAGCTTGACTGCAACATTGAATCAATCTGTCGAATGAGGGTCTCTCGATGTTTCGTCTCTCTCACTCTCTCTTCTTCGCGCTTCATCGTCAAATAATAGGCGGCTGGACATAATATCTTCCGAGGGCAGCCGTTAAAACACAAACGGTCGCGATCTTGCCTTTTTCTGACACCAAACGACCATATCAAGATCGCTGATCAAAATGAGCTCTGAATCGGGCTGCTTTGTTTACAAAGTCCTCCATGGCATCGGTATCAGAAGCGTTCAATCTCCAGAAGAGAAATATAGGAGTGGGAGAGGTGTCGAGGCGGGAGATTTGATCTCCATTGATTTGGTAATCCACGAGCCAACAATTAACAATGCGCCAGCCAAGAATGGTCCATTTCTAAGACTCTCTGATGGATCTGGGTGGTTGTTTGAGCGAACGGAAGACTCTGATATTCAATACATGCAAAGAATTCCCGTACAGAAAGGGCTGTGGAGTTTCTATGTCGACAATGATCCGGTGGGACTTGCTGTTCGCTATCACCCAATGGACCAAATAGGCGCACCAGAGAACGCCCAACGCTTAGTACTGAGGCGACAACCAGAACGCCTTATTCCTCACATGCACAAAGTATTTTGCGATAGGAAAGTAGAAGGAAATGATGGGGTCCTCTTTTATCGGATTCAGGGATGCAGCTATGCAGCCTGGATCTTTGACAGGCGAGTTAACGGCGATTCTATGGATACCTTGTTGTGTCCCGAGCAGCAGGTCCAGACGGGTCTGTTTGCGTTTCAAGCACTATATGCACTTGTCATTCGAGACTCTACCAGTGTAGCTGATTCTGTCAGAACAAGTTGGGTCGTTAAAAAGGGCGAGGTTATCGTCTGCGACATTGTCCGCGAATCGTCCTTTCCTGATGGTAATGGCCCCTTCCTAAGGTTAACCGATGGCAGCGGTTGGTTGTTCGTGAAGAAAGAGGGAGAGAAAATGATGGAAGCTATGAGAATTGAAGAGGGGAAGTGGAAATTGAGTGTACGGAATGAGTCTCATGGTATGGGGCTCAGAAAACAGCCGATCGATGACACCAACAGTCTGTACAATTTGATATACAAGGAAAATGAAGTTGTGCTTTGCGATCGCATGATCCCACCCAATTCTCCATCAGGAACTACATTCTTTCGCGTGGAGGGCACTGATGGTTGGATATTTGACAAGAGAGGTGATCATCAGATGGCAGTTGTAACCTCCGTGCACGTTCCAGTGGATGCCCCGAGCAGCCGAAAGTGTTGGAACATTGAATTTGTCCGAGGTGCCGCTACCGCCGTTCCAGGAATAGAGGAAATCTTCTTTAACGCACAGAGTAGAGTCTTGTCGTTTCTCCATCCCGACGGAGCTCGCATTAACGTGTATTATTCGACAAGGACGATTGGGACGGCACTGGACCAACCAAGCCAAGGCGCTACACAACTCTTCCGTCGCGATTGCACAGACCCAGAGCTGATTGAAATATTGAAGAATCCTAGGATCCATACGGGACCTGGCTATTACAGAGCTTCCAAGAAACCTCCAACGGAGACGATGTCAGATGAGTCGGATGTAGATATTGAAGAGGATTTACGAAACAGACTAGGGGACTTGGAAAATGAGATCAGCGGCTTGATGCAGAAGAGGAAGAGTATGTTGGAATCCATCCGTCCGCATGAGCAAAAGCGGTTCAAGAAAAATCGAATTGTGATGAAGCATCGATTTGATCATATTAAGGCTAGAAGAGCCGAAGAACTAGCCGCCAACCTTCAACGCCAACAGAAACAAGAAGCCGAGCACAAAAGGGAACGCACATGTAGCCATTGCGGACGCGAGTTTGTCGACGCCCGTGCTGTCTGGCAGCACATTGAAGATGTACACTCGGGTTTCACATGTGATTATTGTGGCAAATGGTGCAGAACTCAAGGTGCTCTGAATGAACACAAGGACGCGACAGGCCATTGGTAGAGCGTTGGTTTTTAGACGTCACCGCAACACGTGACTGAATAGTTTTGTTGCTTGTTGGTCGACACGAACACGTTACCGGTGAGCACAACTGGTCCTCCTTTATCGCCGTCATCACGATGGCGTCTCTTGAGGACATCGAAGCCCTTTTTGGATCGATAAGCTGGCTCCCATGCAGCGCAGCATCACTTTTATCGTGCAACGAACCACCGGGTCTTTCTCGAAAGCGCCAAAATGCGGTTTGTGAAATCTTTCGCCAAGAAGCAGTGCTCGATTGATTCAGTCCATTCACGACGCAGTTCATCTCGTCACCAAGGCAAAGTACGAGGGATTGACGCCCGATGCAGTCGAGAAACGAGCTCAAGCAGTGTACTGGAGGAATCGTTGGTGACAACAGCGTAATCCTGGACAAACAGGCAATGCTCAGCTGTGATGGCCCAGGCGTGATGCTGCTCCAACTTGCTTCGTACGGACGTATCGGATATTTTCGAGACACTGCATGAGCAGCTCGAAAACGAGGTATTATCTCGCTTACGTATTGGGAACCATGCTGCCATCGCTTGCGGCGAGTCTTCCTCTTGCTGGCTCGGGAGGCTCCGTACGCTGTTCTTGGACACTATCGTCAGGACTATCTTCCTGGACGATATCACAAACTCCGCCTTGGTCGGACACTTGTTTGTCCCCTAGCTGGCGACCAAATGCAGCAGCCCAGAAACGAGGTGAATGACGGCATTTCGATTTACATCCATACAGTTTAGAAACATGAGCAGGAGTCATTCCGCAAGGCAATGATTTCTAGACGTCAAGGAAAGTGTTTGTAAAGCATTATTCAGTTTCTCGGTCTCCACTACAATACTGGTTCTCGTATCCGTCAAGCCGGTTCAAGGACGAGGGGTATGCATTTCAAGCATCTACCATTCAAGACTTCTCCATCCAGAGTGATTGGCAGGAGCGTGAAGAGCCTTTTTCGAAAACACGTTTGGCGGCAAGTGAGACATTGCCCTCTGTTGCGTCGCAGCTGTAAAATCTCTTCCTTGGTCCTTCTCCTGCGTACGAGAGTGAAGTCACACTCAAACTGACCTGGACGTCCGCCGTCGACGAACTCCTCTGATTTGTCGTAGTAGAAGTCCATGATTGGGCGACGAATGCGGTTTCTAAAAAAGAATAGTAGAGGTGATATCGTGCATCACAGTGTTAGTTTAGACGCTTCATGATGAACACAAAATGCTGGCGTATTGCATCAATATACGAAGCACTTACAACAACCTACGGTAAAGAGGCGCACTACAATCTTGAAATCTCGTTGCCAATCAATAAGACGCGACGATGACCTTGGCTTCGCCTTTCTCTCCCCACACAGCTGAGGCTGATGTAACCTCTCACCGCGAAACCTGACTTGCAAGTAACTACAGTACATTTTCCTTTGGTTAGACGCCAAAGAGACGACTCACTCGACTGATTCCCGTTTTGTGAGTTTGTCTGTAGCACAAAGACTTGCTCCAGTAGTAGCCTACATGTACAGTACCGACATAGGCTACCGGCTCATCTTTCTGTGATCTGCTGATTGCGTCATCATCTCAACTGTCACGCGACGCACCACTCAAACGCCATTTTAGCTTCAACATATCCGTGCGTCTCATCACATTGCTCTCTTCACGTCTGCAACTCTTGTGTGTTACACAACCCCTCAACGCGCTAGGAATAGAATGATGTTTCTGAGGCGAGCCCCGTTACTGTCCCTGCTTCAGCTCGTTGCAGCCTTTCAATCACCTCATGTACAGCTTCGTCCATCCAACATGATTGTTCGAAAGTCCGCGTCAGTCGAAGAACAGTCAGTCGAGACAGCAGATGATGGGGCTTGGTGGAAAAACGTAGAATTCCCTCACGCCCACATTGCCGAAAAGGTACGAAAGGACTTTAAGATCCTCGATACAACCTTCAAGAACGACAAGCCCCTCGTCTATTTGGACTCTGCAGCAACGTCTCAGAAACCAAAGTATGTGATTGATGCACTTGACAACTACTATGAGCACCTTAATGCAAACGTGCATCGAGGAGCACACACCTTGTCACGAGACGCCACTGCGGCATACGAAGGTGCGCGAGATGAAGTTGCCAACTTTATCAATGCATACTCTCGCAATGAGGTTGTCTTTACCAAGGGAGCTACGGAAGCCATCAATTTGATTGCCATGACGTTTGGTCGCGAGAATATCGGGGAAGGTGACGAGATTGTCTTGACGGAACTGGAACATCATTCGAATATCGTACCATGGCAAATACTGGCATCGCAGACGGGATGCACTCTCAAGTATGCGCATATCAACAAGGAGACTGGACGACTCGACACGGAAGAACTCAAGTCTCTTCTTTCCGACAAGACCAAGTTGGTGACGTTTCAACACATTTCGAACGTGATTGGTTGCGGCAATCCTGTCGAAGAATTGGTGGAGACTGTTCGCAAAGTGTCTCCCAACGCCAAGGTGCTACTCGACGCCTGTCAATCTGTGCCACACCAGCGCGTGGATGTGCAAGAGCTAGGCGTTGATTTCTTGGCTTTTTCAGGTCACAAAATGTGTGGACCCACAGGTATTGGTGCTCTCTGGGGACGTGAAGACTTGTTGAATGAGATGCCACCGTTCTTGGGTGGAGGTGAAATGATTGATTACGTGTCACTGGAAGGGTCGACCTTTGCGCCAGCTCCAGGAAGGTTCGAAGCTGGAACTCCCAACATTGCACAAGCGGTGGGTCTTGGTGCTGCCATTCGATACTTGAATGAAATTGGCATTGATAATATTGCTGCCTACGAACACGAGATGGGCGAGTATCTGTACAAACGTCTGTCGGAATGCGACGGCGTGACGATTTTTGGTCCCACGGAGGGTCGCAATGCAGTGTGCGCATTTTACTGCGACCATGTGCACCCCAGTGACTTGTCCACCTTTTTAGATGTCGAGGGAATTGCCATTCGTGCCGGCCACCACTGCTGTCAACCACTCCATCAGGCATTGGGCTTTTCGCATTCTGCACGAGCCAGTCTGTATTTTTACAATACGAAGGAGGAGATTGACAAGTTCATCGAAGTTCTCCAAGACTCAATTAAGTTCTTTCAAACCATGGGTGGATCTAACGGTGAAGCCGGCGACAGTGAGGACGATGACTTTGTTCCCTTTATTTAGACACTCTTCTGCTTATATATCTAACCTTCTTATATTGACTTTACGTACGAGAGATATAATAGCTGCTGACAATCTGCTAGCCTGACCACTTCTGCATGCTACGAACGTACTCAAGATCATGATCGCAGCTACGTAGCAGCTAGGAAACGTAGGATAGTTCGTCATCCTCTGTAATGGCGGCAGACGAGTGGTAGTCATTAACTTCCGCCCGTCACGACTCAAGATCTTTGAATTTCACGAGCAGAAAACAGCGATCCGTTGACCAAAACCGCCTTGCGTCATCAAGAACACGAATCAATCTCCAAAGCCTCAAATCCAAATCGATCATTCCATCATAAAAAGACACCCAAGCATCATTTACAACTACTTCGGAGTCCATTCGCCTTCTGTTATCCAACCTATTGTGCTATACATCTTTCATCAACTTCGTAGCAACAGTCAATAATGGGAAATGCAATCAAGATCTCCATTGAATTGGACTACGAAAGTGCAGAACACCAACTTGCAGGTAGGCTTCAAACATGATTAAAAAGCAATCGTCGCTAGGAACAGCTTCGCCTTGTCCTGCTGCTCACTCAAATCGCTCTCTCCGTTTCGTCAGATGGCACCATACAAGCTCTTCGAGCAGGAGAGCCGCTAATAGGCAAAGTGATCGTTCAGGTCAAGAAACGAGTCAAGGGAGACGTAGTGAAACTCTTTGCTCATGGTATGGAGAAGGTCTACACCAAACACAACAAGAAGATTGTCACGACAGATCGAAATCTCCTTCAAGCTGCTGCTACGTTGATTGATATGAGAGATACGTGGATGAAACCAGGAAGACACAAGTTTCCCTTTGTCATTACAATACCCTCATCACTACCATCCAGCATGTGCTTGGGTGATCAAAAACATGGCTGTCGGATTCACTACAAGATATCTGCTTGTATGGGCAGTGTCGGTACCGACCGATTCTTTCGTATCGCTTCCACACCGGTGCAAGATATCAAGGTACCTTGCTTTGTCGAACCCAAGACCGAAGAAGTGAAGAGCATGAAGCTACTCAACGTTGGCAGTGTGACCTTTGGGGCAAGTGTCAACGACACTCAAGTGGGCCGTGGGCAAGATATCAACGTTTCCGTAGCCTGCATCAACAACGCGACTACGGAAATTAAGTCTGTGGATATCAAAATGGTGGAGATGGTCGTCTTCTCAGCTCACGGCCAGTCCTACGACAACAAGATTTGTCTTCTTGAGATGAAGAAGATTGACCTTCCTGGCCTCATCACAGCCAAGACTTCTCGGGACCTTGTGAAGCAAAGCCAGCGAGAGAATCGCTCCACCGAAACAGATATGCTAAGTCGAGAGCAGATGTTTCACATGCTAGTCTCGGGAGAGAGTGCAGTTCGAATCACAATACCAAAGGTAAGAGTGTCCAGTGTGACGGTGCACTGATTTGAATTGAATCGTGGCTCACTTGCTCGCACCTTCCGTACGAACGTACCGTAGTTCGCTCGAGATACCTATGCAGGAACCATTGTCAAGGTGAATCACTATCTCAAGATCAAAATCATCACAGGCGCATTGTCATCAAACCTCGCCTTGAAGATCCCTCTCTTTGTTGGAAACAGCTCGGAACAAATGCAGCGCCCACCATCGTACCCAATCACATTCCCTCCACCACCACCACCACCTATTTCTCCTACAGCTAGCCCCACATCAGTCCACCTTCCACCAGCTCCTATTCAAGATGAGGTACCTTCAGATGAGATACCAATAGTTGCGGCGACCTTGGTGCCCATGGCTCCACCAACAGCACCTTCCGAACGAACCGTCGAGCCCATGGTGGTTGAAGCACACGCCGTTGTCATTGGTGGCACACCCAGCGAACGAGTTCAGTCATTTAATAGCAGCGACGAACCTGATATTGACGTGTATGATATCGGCGATGATGACCATTTTGACTTTGACAACCTCGTTCCGCTCCAGGCGCCACCTAAATCTGCACCATCCTTGAGTCGTCTATTGGAAGAAATGGTGTCTTCTGTCAATGACTATTCACTAATTTCCGAGAGACTGACTCAACCAGAATGGAAGGTGGTGTTTGAGAATCTTCAGCCATCAGACTATGGTAGCATTGTGGCTCACGTGAACAATGATGTGGATCAACCCCGCGTTGCTGCCTTGGTGGCGGAGAGCATTGCCCGATTCACTTGTTCTCATTGCGTCCAAGCGCTGTGTAACACTGCGGATTGGAACCGAACCACTGTGGTCATCAAGCTGGTTCCACTATGCGTTGACTTGCAGTCCCAAAAGGACACGATTCTTGCCGAATTATCACCATGGGAAATGACAGTGACAGCCCAAGATTTTGAGCGGGCAGTATCCTCATGAGACGACTAACTAGTTAGACTATCCAATTTAAATCATATATCTGTCTCTTGCAACACACATTTGGATGCTAGAGAGCTGTTGTCACCGCAAGCACTTGTTGCAAGTTTGTATGACTACTAGCGACTACGTGTACTCCTACTATAGGTAAGAGTGCATCATGCACATATTCTCTATCCCCAGCAACTTTTAGGGCAAGTATGCCTTCCTACTTCGAAGTATATTATGGCATACTCGTAATCTCGCCAGATGTAGCCACAGATGAAAAATCTTGATTCAGCTGAGACCATATCTATAAGGCATCAGGAGCTCTAACCAAACAGGCGCTTCCATTCCGCCTTCCTCTCTTCGTCATACTCCAGGATCTCCACTTCATCACCCACGCAAACCTGGTTATCAGCTGTAAAGGGGCCGACTGGAACCAAATGCATCCCAAAGTTTCTCTGTCCATGAGCCCTTTCTCGGAACGTACTGAGAGTTGCAAGAGGCTCTGGTCCTCGCTTCAGCGAATCTCTGTCAATTGTGGTCATATTGCACCTGCCGCATCGCTGCCACGCCCAAAACTCAACAGCCCCGATACGAATCTTCTTAAAAGTGTCTTCCTCCCAAGGTTTGAGACTGTCCACGACAATATTGGGACGGAAGCGACGCATATCCACTGCTTCCTTGCCCCGTGCCTTGAGACGCTTGTTCAAGTCCTTCAGTGAGGAAGTCGATGTCAAGAGGTACGGGGCTTCATCTGCAAGTGAGATGGGGGCCTTGGGAGTCGGCACTTCGTCTCCCTGCTCTTCATTCACGACGACGTGTCTAACGTAGCCATCCCCCATACCAGCCAGACGACACCCCTTCATCCCAGTAGCACGTTCAAACCACTTGGCGACATCGTTTCCGTAATCCTGGAGAGTCACCTTGGGTCCAGCCATTGGGGTTGCGAGAGTGGTGGTTGTTTTGGTCGCGTTCAAGTCGATTGTCAAAGGGGCAATGTCAGGGGCGGAAAGTGTCAGTACTCCATCCTCTAGCTCTGGCTTGACATGGAAGAGTTTCGCGTTATTCTTGTCACGAGGTGTACAGTACATGCCAGTTTTATCGACAACCTGAGCAATACGATCGTTCTTGAAGCCATGTTCTGTGGCAAATGCTGTTGGTACTGGTGTTTCTGCGCACGACTTGATTGGATAAACATTCAACTCAGCTACTGTTCCGTTTCTGCTTGGGGAGAGCATTAAAACGAGCATAGCTGTGATGCCAACAACGCCGAGTGCAAGGGCGACCGTAGGGTCCAATTCGAACGCCATGGTGTCTAGATCTTCTCAATTCAATCAATGATGTTCAATGTGGAGCAAAGATCTGCTTGACGTGTCAACCCTACGTAGATTCTACGTTATATTCCGTATGTCGTTGGTACCCATCCTTCTTTGGAACATGCTGGATCTTCCCAGTCGGACACCATAAAACAGAACGTGAGCACGTTCAGATCTGAAAACTGCCATGGGAGCTTTTCACTGGAAGCTTGAGGAATTCCTCAAGCTGGAAGGCAGCGTGGCAACCAGCAAGTCGGTGCCACTTGGAATTGTGTGAGCTAGTCCAGCAAAGCGGTCCACGAAGTGATGCATGCTACAAGAAGTTAGGATGGGCGTAGCAGTGCCGCGGGCGCGTACGCCAAGGAAAGGAGCAACTAGCTACATGGCAACACTGTGAACGTGGCCTGCTGCTGTGGAAGGCAGAGTTGCAATGCGCTAGCTAGTCCAGCGAAGTGGTCCTCCACGCGAGAGGTGATACTACAAGAAGCTACATCGGGTGCGCTGCAGGCGCGCACGCCAAGGAAAGACGCAATTACACACGGCAGGTACACGGGCAGTTATGTGGAGCGCCGTGAAAGGTGTAGCACCCACGGCGAACACACCAGATCAAGTATCCCTCCCATCGGCCAGCTTGTCTCTCTAGAGGGCCAAACCAGAAAGTGAGTCGCCAATCGCTATTGAGTTTCCGCGTGCGGGTGTTACCAACAGAGGTCGATGCCACACCTGGCTTGTACCTACCAGAATCGCTGGTGCTAAAAGTACGGCCGTGAAAGATGGCAAAGCATGCTTGCGTACATGCCGTGCTCTTTGCTATAAAAACTCCTCTACGATACATTTGAGAAGCTTGAACGGTTTGGGTTGACAAAGAGAAATTCACGTTACGTAGCAAATGAGTAGCACATTATGTCTGTTGTATTCTTGATACGTGCAGCATCAGATATATTCAGGGGATAAGTTATTATCATATGTACTCGGAGTGAGTGGAGGAGTGGGCCGTTTTTCTTGGATGCAGGGTCTCGTCTTCTCCAAATAGTTTTCCATCCTGCTGCATTGAAGCTGGCGACGCATTGTTTCTGAGATGATACATGGGTCTCGCCTAATAGACTGTGGGAAGCCGAGCAGGTGCAGCGTCATGTGTGTAGTGAGGAGAGAGCGCGCTAAAACTGCTTCGCCAAAGTTTGAAAATTCAAATTTGTACACTAGTGCTACCAACCCTTTGAAGGTATCGTATGGTAGTATCCTTTATCTGCGATCTTACTATGCAGAAAAGAGTTAACTATTCCGGCCACATAGCTATGAATTCGTTTCTAAATTATGTTCATACATGGCTCATTATATTTATACAAGATTGTATATCAAATTGAAAGCTGCTTTGGTGCGCGCTCATGTGTGTGTCGTGCTAAACCACGATCGACGAATATTCACCGTTGATATGTTTTATGTCTGTATATAATTTAATGATATATAGCGGGAGCGATAATGGTCTTTTCCGTTGTATGAAACTCCTCTGAGACTTTGTATGAGGATTTTCCTTTTTTGGCTGATAACTTTCGTGATTCATTGATTCCTGAGGGGTGTGACTGTCTTGAGAAATTTCTTCAGAACATCCGCCTAAACTCCAACGGAGGTGCATGCCCCTTTCTTCAAACGATTGCCCAGCATTTCACTGACGAGCATTTCACACTCGTTAGAAAGCAATCTTACGTGATTCGAGCATACTTTGTATACGCTGTTGAGGAATTGGATTGTCACTGTAACCGCACGTCTACTCCAACGAAAGTAAACTCACTTCTAACAGCGCAAGAGAAGAAAGAGTCGAGTCGCAGCACAAAAAGTTCTGAAAAAGGACGATGAATGATTTACATCTCGAACGACGGGGCCAGCTAGCCCCCCTTGCTGAAACAACAGAGCGAGACTTGCAAACTGATCCCTTTTCAACGCTCTATGTCAGCCCCTGCCAGATTCAAGTGTCCAATGACCCATTTGACGAGCCCCTTGATGTTCTGGATTTGATTCCTTGTAACTTGAAGCAGTATGGTTGCCCCGGTCGCCAGGATGGCCCCACTATAGACATTCCAGTCGAGTACGACTTTGAAATTCACTATGACACGAGTGCCGATTTCGATACAACAATGAAGGCTCTTGAGGGAGCTTCGCTGCAACATGCGGCCAATTTGGCTGGTTTGCTAGATTGCAACCCCACGGAGACTGCTGTGGAGCGTCAGAATGGAAACAACCTGCGTCGACTCAATCGCTATCTGCAATCGTTGCTGACTGACGAAGAAAAGGCAGCGCTGATTGGTATCTCGTCTGATCCTGAGGATACGGCAGACCCAGACATTAGTGAGTGGATGGCAGACTATTATGGCCGTGTTTGTCTTTTTTGTGTTGTGCAATGCGAAACTCACATTATTTGCCCTCTCCTCCAGCCGAGTGCATTGTCCCCGTTCAATCTGGCGTGCTGGAAGGCACCGCATGTACACCCATTAAGGGAAGGATCACTGCCACTATTGACGGTGACGCCTCTGGTCCAGCCACGGCTGGAATTGTTTCGGGACTCTTGAGAACTGTACGTCAGGGAATGATTGACGATGTCTATGTAACTGGCAACATTAAGAAGGTTTCTTTCATTGGCGAACGAGCTGAATCAAACAATGCCTTTGGTGGTCCAGACAGTGTTCGAGATGTAAATGTCACGTCAGAAAACGATCCTGGTCTGTCGAGTATTGGAATTGCATTTGTTGCCGTCGGTGCTGCTCTTCTCGTGGCACTGATAGCTTTGCTAGTGGCACGCCGACAGCGAAGGAGGTCGGAAGAGCGAAACATGATTTTCCATGATGCAACTGTGCAAGCCAAGGAACTGGAAGCTGAAGAAGAGGATCGTTTGGCAGCCGCGGTGGCTGTGGGGGGCCTTGTTGCCGCCCAAGGAAATGACCCAAATGCTGTGGAGGGTGCCGATGTTGTTGGTTCGTTGGCCAATCGTGATGAGCTCGCCCTACAGCCTAATCCGGCATCATCATCAGCAGGCATGACGACTGGAGACTTGGACGACTCTGTGGGCGTATCACATGGAGGAGGTGCTCCACCAGTGCGACAATCCCCGTCTGACTTTTCGGACTATATTTCTGATACTCAGAGTCTCGATGATTCAGTTGGATCTGGAAACGACGTTTCAATGTACAGCTCGGACTACAGTTCTGCTCAGTCGTCGTTTGACACGGATACAACAGGAGGGACGTCGACTCCTAATAACACTGGAATGCGTGCCGGGATGATGGACCACTTGAATGTGATTAGGGAGGTAGATTCATCCGACAGTGACACTGGACTGCAACAAATTGTGTAATATGCATACTCCTTTTTGTCGATCATGCGTCTGCACATTCTATGTTGTTGTGTGTGTGCAAGACGCGCAAGATCTTCTTTAGCCTAATAGTTATAACATATCAATCATAAGTTCCATATCATCGTCACATAAATTCCGTATCATCGTCACTTGTGTGAAGTCTGGTCAACGCTCATAGCTGCGCTTTAATCAATCCACCCGCAACCCGTTGACTGCGTAGCACTGTAAGTACTCTGGAGTAGTTTGTTACCCCGTCCTCTCTAGCTAGCCTTCCTCTAGAGTCTAGTAGAGATCGCTTATCGCCCTTTTGCTTTGGTCAAATTGCTGATCATTTCATCGTGACACAAGTGTCCGCAGCCGAAATCATAGAACCCCTTGTAACAGCTCTTTTTGGCAACTTTGGGTTGTGGTTCACCCTTGTTGGAACAAGGGAACTGTACAAGAGGAGCACAGACTTTTCTCTCTAAAGCTCGCAGCTTCTGAAATTCTTTTAACTTTGTCTGAAACCGCCCCACACCAAGACGCTCAATAGTCTTGTTCAGACTCAAACTGGCAGCCGCATGCAACAGATAGTCCCCATAATTCTGCTCATGCCATTGTTCAGAGTCCAAGTGACTTTTAACGGCAGGGGAGACAAAGCTCTTCTCTGTAGCGACACATCGTTTCGGGTTTCTGGCCAAATGGTAGGTGCTCCCCGCTACCTTTGAGGCCGTCGTCAAGACATCTCCAAGCTCGATGCCCATCACCATGGACATGGCGACCAAGGACTCCTCCATGCGTTCGACGACCAGCAAGAAATCGTACTCATGAATGATCTTCTTCACATTTGCTTGAATAAGATCTGGTAGTAGCACTCCAGCAGCCGGCGACCACGCTGAGCCTTCTGAAATTGGGTCCACTGAGGTGTACCGCAGAGTAAAGCCACCTCGACCACCCGAGAGTGACCCGTAATGAAAGTCGTTGGACTGTTTGAGTTGCTCCAACACAAGTTCATCGGTCGCTTTCTTGTTCTGCTGTGATACGATATGAAAAAAGATGGAGCTAATGGCTCGAGATGCAGGATCACGAATGGTTGTCAACAGAAAAGTCTTTTGTGTACTGTGATTGCGGTAGTCTTCCGCAAGGCGGTGTTGCCACTGAACCGCGCACTTGTGCCTGTCAGCTATTCGAAGCGCCACTCCAGCAGACGTGGAGGATGCTGCTTTGGGAACCTTGACCAGCAGCATTCCTTGCCACAAGTCTTCTTTGGAGCTCGAATCGGTGCACCAGGAGCGGTGATCTGGAAAGGCACGAGCAAGTGGTTTTGCCTCTTGGTAGTAGGCACATTCCCTGGTCACGCAGAGAGTGCTATTTGTCGCTCGATCGCCCTCGCTATTATTATCACTGAACTCGTTTTCTTCAATGTTCATGATGAGAGACTCGTCGTTGACCTCGCGTTCGTCAATATTCATGATTAGCGACTCGTCGTTGAACTGTTCCGCTGATGCTGAAGCTTTGATAGTAGTGCTTTCAGGGACGAGAGACTCTGGGCTACCCAAGAGCTGACCAGCTGGACTTCCGATCGCGACTAGTGCCAACTGATTGATGAGCGAGTCCTCATAGGATGATTGAATGCCAACCGATGCAGGGAACACCACCACAGATGCAATCCCCACGGTACAACAAAGTGAAACCAGCAGAGCAAAGCTCTGTGATTTCTTGAGCTTCTTCTTCTTCACTTGCACCATGATGCTAAAGTTGGAGCTTTTTCCTTCCCATTCGCATTCAACTGTCGCGCAAAGATTGTGGCAGCATAATTACCATGTGAAGTTCGTGAATCAAACGATGGATTCTTCAAATGTCAATGAGTCTCCAATGAAGTTCACAGTTCACGTTATCAGGCATTGTATCAAAAAAGTTGGAGAAAATTAGTTCATACTCCGATTTGACAGATTGGATGGCCAAAATTTCGGGCATAAACAGGCCAAATCAAGACTTTTTTGAAAATGTCCTTTGCACTGTACTGTACAGTTTGAGTGTACGCTACTAGCTACTAGAGGTACAGGTAGAATAGTGACACATACCACCAGGTAAATCTAATCGCCCTGTCGTGCGGCATCATCCATGATTGGACAATGTTGACCACCTTCAGGCTCTTTCTTCCTTGATGATATCCAAGTGTAGCTCTCTATAGTAAAACGACAATACGCTCTTTGTGAGCCCTCCTTCCTGCTGAATCGTTCACCAGATATTGACAAGCAATTATGGATTTGAACAACAACGAGGAAGCCTTTGGTATCAAACGCCAACAGATTGTCTTCATTCGGCACGGTGTGGCGAAACACAATCTACTTGACGAGAAGGGGAATCCACCCAACCTCAACGATCCAGAACTTTTTGATCCAGCCCTTGTGTTGGAGGGCAAGAAACAAATCCTAGAGACGGGTGAAAAACTGAGAATTTGGTGGCATACAACCCAGGTTGGTGAGCAAGTCGAGCTGGTCGTGACCTCGCCCCTGACTCGGTGCCTGCAAACAACGGCGCTAGCATTCATGCCTGGTGATAACTACTCCAGAGAAAACCCTGAACCAACGTTTGCGTGCATGGATCTCGTACGAGAAGCCTACGGGATGAGTTACCCAGATCGAAGACGGAGAAAGGATTTGCTTACGGTAAGTTTGTTAGCCTGATAGTATAGTAGCGATCCTCTCTGCCGACAGACAGCATCTCACACTGCAACAAAGGAAAAATGGTCCTGGATACACTTTGATCCCTCCATGCCTCTCGAAGACGAAGCTTGGCAACTGACAGAACGAGAGTCCGTGCCAGATGTGGTCAATCGAGTCAATCAATTTTTGCAGTGGGTTTTGCAACGAGCAGAAACCAACATTGTTGTCGTATCCCACGGGGTCTGGATAGAGTGTTGCTTCTACGCGCATTGTCCACAAGCGCTCCAAGACGGTGATCGAGTAAATAACGGAGACTTGTTTGCAGGCGAATGTGTTTCGATTCACGGTCAGTTTCAACGGCTCGAAAATGTGCGGCGCATAGTGTAGACAACAAACAGACAGTCAGTAGTAGTGGAACTCAGGATTTCTTCTTTTTCTTCTTCTTCTTGGTGCTCTTGAGGTTCCAT
The DNA here is from genome assembly GCA_032274145.1 of Herpochondria borealis. Lineage (NCBI taxonomy): Eukaryota > Rhodophyta > Florideophyceae > Ceramiales > Ceramiaceae > Herpochondria > Herpochondria borealis. Next base: position 4,411 of record JAVCKV010000451.1, on the reverse strand, counting down.
CGTTTCTTCCATGGGTCTGTATCAGGAACCAGTCCACGTTCGTAGGCATTGGTGCCAGCCAGGCTCTTCATGTGCGCAAGCACTTGCACCACTTCGCTGTGCGTCTTGTCCGTGAACGATGCGCGCATGTCAATCAGCGCTTGCTGTCGCTCACTGTGTACTTGCTTCGATTTACGCCCCTTGGCACCACAGTCAAAGTAGCCATGTTGCTCAAACACTGTCGTATGCAGCTTACCCTTGAGACCCAACATGGTGCTAAAGTCGTCCACACACTTGTCTCGGACCACCTTGTGTGAGTTGCCATCACTAATGGCAGCCTTGCTGTAGAGTTTGATTTGACTCCACCGACTCGCCCACTTGTCCGCCAGCAATGGAGGTTGTCCTTCTGTCAGAGACGAGACGAAAAAGCTCATGGCAATATCTTCACAGTTGAAATTGTGTTGCACGGCATTGAAAATCGGTCGTGGAACGTCAGTCATGTACCAATTGAGGTAATCGCGATGAATAAACGAGTAGCGGGGCAAGGTGATAGAGTATTGATTCGTCTTTTCCGTCACACTCAAATAGGCATAGGACCATGTTCCATTCGGGGCAACAGAGTGCGACCGTGCGTCAAAGCCAACCATGCGTTCAGGATTATTCACCCACTTGAAGAAACCAGCGTCAATTGCTTCGCAGGGTCGCAACACGTCATCGTCCATACTGAGTATTCCCAGAGTGGGTGGTTCCTCCAGGATATGAAAGCGTTCATTGAGCGAATTGACCGCGTGTCGCTCAATCGAAACCTTGGGGTTTTCATTCAAACTTGGCGGTGGGTCGCCCTGATCGTCGCACCAAACAACTTGAATTTGAGCCACACCAGGACAAGTAGCATGGTGCTGGATGGAGGTCTCCAGTTGCTCTACACGTTTCCAAGAGTTGATTCGAATCGTATACATTTCATGGTCCAACGGACGCAGCGGAGTGAGGACACGCTCCGTGCTTTCACGTTCCGCGTCGTCAGCCACCGGAAACGAAAATTCCTTGAGCAATCGCGGTTCATTGCGTAAGAGGATTTGAGCGAGATAGAAGTGTACCACAATTAGTAACACGAACCCAGTAATTACCATGCAAGTAGCCATCTTTGTTGTGAATATGGGAAGTCCACGACTCGCTTTATGGCTGATAGGGGCATGAAGTGGCAGAGCCAGCGGTCTCGTTGGCGATAGCTGAGGATTCTCTGCACTTGTACGAACAATTTCTTTAGTTACGTGACGTCTCATGAAACAGAAAGGAGGGGTGGTCTCTTGTTGATGCAGAAGAAAGGGTTGTCAATCGTGATGATTGGTATTTTATAATGTTTTGAGTTGCCGTGGTTTGAGTCGGCTGAGACAGATCCTCATCGTGGGTGCACGAAATTTGGTTCTTGGGAACGGATGAAAAATGGGCGCGCAAACATGTGCTGATGACGTGAAAAATCTATTATTGGTCCGTGTGATGACGCAATGTGCGAACTCTAAAGACACCTTGAACTCGCAGAAAAAATGAGCCAAATCCGCGAAATCCCATCCATCATGCCCCAATGACTATGACCGCGACAGCTGGGAAAGATGATGTTGTCAAGGTCTCGTCTTCTCGTTCGACGGCGGTTGTTGTCGACATACACTCCTCCTGTGATTCAGGGAAGCATTCCAAGAGGTGGGAAAGGAATCGCTGTGAATGATTATGCCGAAGTGAAACGCACTTTTTCAGAACATGACGTCCTTCAGTTTGGGAGCTTGGTGGGAGATCGCAATCCACTTCATGAGAGTGTATCTGTAGAGCAAGTTCCTTGTCGAGAAGCTCTAGAATCTGCTGGCGTTGTTCAATGGGATGATAAATGTCAAACGAAACCTTTGGTGCACGGCATGTTGGCGTCGTCACTCTTTTCGAGTATTTTCGGTACTCTGATTCCAGGATCAGTCTATCGAAGCCAGAGCCTCACCTTTCGACGCCCAGTCTTTGCACAGGATTCAATAGTGGGGAGAGTTGATGTTATGAAGGTGCGATCAGCACCAAATGGAGGTGTCCTTGTGGTGTGTGACACTAAGGTCACAACTGAAAAGGATGGAAACGTTTGCATCACCGGAGAAGCTAAGGTATGGTTGCCTGAAGGGACGATAGCCTCCTAGTAGAGCCCTCGGCCGTAACACTTCCGGATTTTTCAAGCACCTATAAAGTTAGACTACATCTCATCTCATTTTTATTATGCATTTTTTTTAATCTTCACTTGTTTATTCGATTGCGACAGTCATTTCGGCCGACTTAACTCTTCTTTTAACTTTGAAACTCCTGCGAAGGACCTTTCCCGCTTTCGTCCTCTTTCGGTCTTCTGAAGTAGTGCAATTACACACTTTGTGACACCATCCCCCGGAAGAACTCAGAAATGGAGCTCAGGTTTCCAAACTCATCCATGGCCCCAAATCGCACATGGAAAACCAAAATGATGAGGACACTCCATACTGTCACACAGAATGCCAGAAGCGGCGTGTTGCGTTCGCTGCCTCCCACACCTGGTCCATAGAGCTGCTTCTCTCGCAGAAACTCCCCCGAAAGAATTTTGGGTTGATATCGATAGGTATTGTTGTTCGTATTCGACAATGCTGAAGCCATGCTCTCAACGCTGACCTCGTCTAAATCTTGACGGAGATTTGCTGTGACGGAGCCCAAGTTGAGGATCTCGTCATTCATTTCATCCTCCATTTCACCCCCATAATCGTCATCACTCATATAGTCATCACTACTTGCATTGTCATCCTCGGAAGAGTTTGCAACTTCATTTCGGATCGAGTCCAGAATGGCATCTGCTTCATTGTTGAGTCTTTCCATTTCCTCCCCCAAAATCCCAGCTACATCGTCATCGTAGTCATCCCCTATACTTCCGTAATCACCACTGCTAGCGGCTTCTTCCTTTTCATCAGCTCTGAAACTAGGAGACCGCAGAGGTGCGAGGCCTTCTTCGGGTCTTTTCAAAATCACCATCTTGCTTGATGTTTTTGAAAAGTGCGCATCACTAACCAACTCCGTTTCGTTCACGAGAGAGTTTGGCGCAACGGTTGTCGCCGGCATGTTCGTGATTGAAAACTGTCAACTTCACCTCTCTTTTCGATAGTGAACTTCACTTTTAAGGATGGCTAATCGTAAATTGATGATCAAACACCAAGTTCCTGATTCCCTCATATTTTTGAATTTCTACCGCTACTGTACATCGAATTACTGTTATCGGAAATTCAAAACGCCGATCCAGATTTTAGAAGAATCGGTCACCGAAGAATGTCATCACGAGGATACAGATGTCATTGAAGAACGACGACCATGAGATATAGTGTAGTGTACATGATGTGCCCTGTTGCCCTGATCCTGCTGCTGTTGAGCCCCCAGATCTTATCGCTCTCTTCCCCAAGGGTTTCAGAGTCGAAGAACAATGCCGGTTGCTACTCACGGCGCAGCGTGATGGGTTTGATGGGCCTTCTTGTTGCGGCAGCGCCAAGCCAAGCCGCTTGCTTGCAAGGTGACACATCTCCTGACTGTATTGGATTCTACAAAGTTCCCCTGGATGATGCAATATTACCCTACGTCAGCTCTCCCGAGAAACTGCTAGAGATGGCTCCAGATCTTCGATGGGTGCCACCCATTGAATACCCAAAGACGTACGCGGGAGCCCTCAAGGAATTGGGACCATTGAAGGAGCAACTGCTGGGTTTGAATGATTTGCTTCTGAAGGGAAACCTAACAGAAGTTGGAATAGAGCTCCTGGGCATCATGCCGCGTGTCACGGTGGCTGGTAAAGTGGTGGTCGATACACTCTCCTCAGGCGGAACCTCTTCGACTGACCTTGGAATGAGAGCTGTACGAATCGAGGCAGCATTGACTGAAATAACAGGAAAGCTGTACTCAATGGATATACTGCTTGGTCAGGGATTGCGAGACGAGTTGGGGTCCTTGACGGCGGGCCAAGTGCAAATTTTAGGAGAACTGAAGGAAGCCAATGCTCTGTTTGATGAATTGATGTTGGCGATACCCACTGATTTCAAGCCAACTAGCAAGAAATAGATAGTAACTCTGTCTCGAAGAGGTGGTATCCTGCGAAGCTTGAGGTGATAGGTCATGGTAGTAGCTCTTCAACAACCCAAACGATCTGTTGCTTGCCGACATACATATACATGTACTTCGAAATACAAATATCCCGTACAGTAGTTTGCGCCAGTACCGGTAGGGTACACACAGCCGCGATTTGATGAGGATTTTAGATCGTGCTGTCTCATTTTCATCATTGGTTGAAGCGAAGGCGTCGAACACTCTTATTCTTCACATCCCTTCTTCACAGCCACCCCTAACACTATGGCGAAGTCGTACGATAGCATCTCAGTCTCTGAGCCAGGGGAAATCATGT